>JAHKKF010529690.1:12474-22911 GCA_019740295.1 Labeo calbasu | reverse complement strand
TATTTTTAATCAAATAAATGCAGCCTTGATGAGCATAAGAGACTTCTTTAAAGACTATTACAAGTCTTACTGACCACAAACTTTTGAACGGTAGTGTAAATTTTAAACAAAGTATAAAAAATGTCCAGAATTTATGTTAATAGATTTTTAACACAATTTTTTTTTTTAGCTAATGTTAACTGGCTAGCTAACTAGCTACCTGATGCTAACTTGAGGTCATTTTTTAATAAAAAATCCAAATATTTTTATTCAACCATTCTAGTTAGAATTAATTTTATGGAAAAGCAAAGGATTTGATGTTTAGAACAGAGTAACTACAATAATTGCCAATTGTTCCCTGAGGGTGTTTTACCCCACTGACTATGTTTAAGAAAAAAAAGTGTCATTCTAACAATTTAATTATTATGTTTTTTTTTTAATAAAAAACAGGTACAGGCATCTACAGGCCCTACTGTTCTAATATCACATATATAATTGTGATGTTCTACAAAACAATAAGCTTTAAAATTTTTCTTACTGCTGAAAATTAGATCATTTACTGTGAAATCCGTTTTCTCTCCAGTGCATCACCAGTGTAAGCTTCATGGTGAAAACTTCTACATCACTCTTGTCCACGTTGTCCATAGTTACAATAAAAATGTATCTTGATTTCACCTTGTGGTTATTTTGGAAAAAACAGTAGGGGGACGTTTTACCCCATGGGGGCATTTTCCCCCACTCTACCTTATATATACAGGCGCATCTCGCAAACTTAGAATATCATGAAAAAGTTCTTTTTTCTTTGTAACTTATTTCAAAAACTGAAACTTTCATGTATTCTAGATTCATAACATGTAAAGTGAAACATTTCAGAAGTTTTTTGTTTTTCATTTTGATGATTAGAGCCTACAGCTCATGAAAGTCAAAAATCCAGTATCTCAAAATATTAGAATATTTCCTAAGACCAATCAAAAAACAGATTTGCTAAAAACAGAAAAGTTCAAGTTCTGTAAAGTATGTTCATTTATGCATTCAATACTTGGTCGGCAGCACAAATGACAGCAAATTACTTGCTCCTAGCACAAATTACAGCATCAGTGAAGTGTGGCGTGGAAATGATCAGCCTGAGGCACTGCTGAGGCACTATTGAGCCTTCAGATCGTCTGTATATTGTTGGATTTCTCATCTTTCTCTTGAAAATATCCCATAGATTCTCAATGGGGTTCAGGTCAGGCTTGTTTGCTGGCCAATCAAGCACAGTAATATCACGGTCAGCAAACCACTTGGAAGTGGTTTTGTCGTTGTGGGCAGGTGCTAAAGTCCTGCTGGAAAAGGAAATCAGCATCTCCATGAAGATTGTCAGCAGATGGAAGCATAAAGTGCTCCAAAATCTCCTGGTAGACAGCTGCATTGACTTTGGACTTGATAAAACAGTGGACCAACACAAGCAGACGTCACGACACCCCAAATCATCACTGACTTCAGAAACTTCACACTGGACTTCATGCAGCTTGGATTCTGTTTCCTCTCCAGTCTTCCTCCAGACTCTGGGACCATGATTTCAACATGAAATGCAAACTTTACTTTTATCTGAGAAGAGGACTTTGGACCACTGAGCAACAGTCCAGTTCATTTTCTCCTTAGCCCAGGTAAGATGCTTCTGACTTTGTTTCTGTTTCAGAAGTGGCTTGGTAGCCCTTTTCCTGAAGACGTCCGAGCGTGGTGACTCTTTGATGCGCTGACTCCAGCTTCATTCTACTCCTTGTGAATCTCTCCCAAGTGTTTGAATCAGCTTTGCTTGACAGTTTTCTCAAGCTTGCGGTCATCTCTGTTGCATGTGCAACTTTTCCTACCCAATTTCTTCCTTCCAGTCAACTTTGCATTTAATATGCTTTGATACAGCACTCTGTAAACAGCCACCCCATTCAGTAATGACCTTCTGAGACTTACCCTCTTTGTGGAGGGTGTCAATGATTGTCTTCTGGACCACTGCCAAGTCAGCAGTCTTCCCCATTATTGTGATTTCAAAGAACAAGAGATACCCGGAATTTATACTGTAGGGATGGTCATTTAATGAAACTCAAATCTAAATTTTCCAATATTTTGAGATACTGGATTTTTCACTTTCATGAGCTGTAAGCTCTAATCATCAAAATTAAAAAAAAAAAAAAAAACCTTTGAAATGTTTCACTTTTCATGTAATGAATCTAGAATATATGAAAGTTTTGGTTTTTGAAATAAAACTTTTTCACTATATTCTAATTTTTTGAGATGCACCTGTATATATGTATATATATAACTTTTAAAATCAAACATTAAAAGCAGAACAAATACTACAAAGATGTGTACATATTTTAAAATAATATATAATATTTATAATTAATATATAATATTAATAGAATAATTAATAAAATCATTAAACTTAGTTAAAAAAATAAAACTAATACATTTGCTTTAAAGTTATACTGATACAGAGACCATTTGTTTGGTGGATTGGTTCTTTATTCTTTTGCAAAAAATCTAGTGAAAAAGAAAACAGCAGAAAATAGGACCGATCAGTTGAATGATGGCATGAAATGGGGGTGGATTGGATGATTTTCTGGATGACACATATTTACTTTGACATCATTGTCAAATGACAGTGGAAAAATGACTACGGAAGTAACAGTGGGTGTGGCTCACAGAAATGATTCATCACACTGAAAACAGCCGGATGAGCCAGTGGAAATGTGCTCAGTTGTGTTTCTTTAGTAAGCGTGGTTGGCCACGAACAGAGACTCTCCCGCCGCTGCTCCGGTGTCTCCTTTGGAGACGTATTTACCGACACATGCTGCACTGTTGTTCTGTAGAGGAAATTGACATGTGAGATTAGTAAAATACAGGAACAGTGACCTGTTTCACACATCTACTGTTGCACAACACATCAGTGTGTTCCTACTGAAAGATGAAGGTCTGTGTGACTGATCAAAATTACAGTCAATCAGATTATCTCTGAGGTACAGCACATCAGCTGGGTTCCAGAGGTTAAAATCCCATTCACTTTCTTCATGAAGGAATTTATGTTAAACACAGTGAGCTGTGAGCTACAGTATGAGGTTATTACATTATTTCATATATCTATATAATCAGAGGTCACGTTAACCAAATATTGTCCGTCATTGACAGAATTTTTTTTATCAGTGACGGAATAATCTGAAGGCCGTCCGGCATTTTGACAGATTACACTGAGGGTGATCTATTGTAATTGTAGCTGTAATTCCCACGCTTGTCCAGTTGGTGGCGAGTGCGCTCCAGTGTAGCAGCAGAGCAGGGGATCCAGAACAAAAACTAAACCGTCACAAATGTTTTTCTTTGCGCTTGATTACGCACAGGCGAGTACACAGAAGCCTGTTAAAGAGCGCCAATACGGTATTTATTGCTTGAATTTCATAATGAAATGGACAGAATTTGAATCTTTGTTTCTTATCAGAAGTAACTCAGAGCCTAGCCTACTGCTATTTATTGGAAGTAATGCTATGTATATTGCTATGTACTGTTCATTCATCAGCTGAAAACACCACAGACCAAAAGATCGATTAGGATTTAAGAATCGATATTCGTTCATCAAAATGAGAATCTATTAAAATCGAGAAATCGATTTTTGTTATTATTTATTTTATTTTTATTTATGTATTTACTTATTTTGTTTACCCAGCCCTAGCGTATTTTGTGCGCTGTTGTCCTGCAGGTTCATGATTAAAAATGACAATGTGAACAAAAATAAAAGCAATTAAATGTGTTATTCTAATTAAAATATGAAAATTAAAATGACTTGAAATAATATATTATAACAGAATTTTTACGACGGACAATGTCAAAGTCTAGCGCAACCTCTCTCTCTCTCTATATATACTTATTTTCAAAATACTTATGTTTAACATTGAAATTACTGGTGAAAAACAACCTCACCCAACTCAGGAATCAAAACAAACAAATCACACCAAAAGACCTTTAGCTGCCGTCCCCTCCCATGAAGCACTGCAAATTACATCATTTGTGTGCATCTGCATATTTTGGAATAAATGGAAAATATACTGTTTCTGTATAGCTATAGTTAATACATAATTTTACTTATGTCATTTGCAATGCTTCATGGGATTTTAGTTCTTTCCCTCATTAAAGCTGTTAGAGTCATACTACCTTCATCTGTTTGTCTGGATTTCAAATACTTCTTGCTTCAAATTAAAGTTTGTAATGTTGGGATTCACCCCATAGTTAGGTTGGTTCATGGCTTATAACTCTTTCTAAAATCCTTACAGGACAAAATGAACAGGGAAAACACTCGTGGAACCAAAATCACTAAAAAAGTGACCTGTATAAACACATTTGAAGTGGGATGTTAAACATGAGTGAAAAGAGGAAACTAACGACAGTGATTGTTAATGGCATTACGTAGAGCATAGTTCGAAGAGAAGGTGGGGATATTTGACAGCTGCTCTGTCATACTTTATAATGTTACCAGGTCAAAATCATTTGTGAAACTGTTCATTGGCCACCTCTAATCCACTTTTTAATGTCTTTGTGAGGCTGTTTACGTACTATGGCTCTCTTGACGAATTCCTCCTGGCAGGCCTTGCCATTCTCCTTCTTGCCACCCCAGGCTTTGAGAGCGGAGGCCTGCAGGGCACGGCCGTAAGAGAAGGTGAGGGCCCAGGGTTTGCTTAGGGGACACTGGTTAATGGCGCTCAGATTGATCGAGGCCTCCTCCTCGCTCTGGCCTCCGGACAGGAAGGTGATGCCTTTGGGGGGAAAAGAGGGTAAAGCGTTGTGATTACTGTACTGCAGTTTAAAATGTGCAGTTTTATACACAATAAGCCATTTAGATAGATAAAGCTTTAGTTTGGATAATAATGTGTAAATTGCACATAAAACCATTCTTACATATAGTAGGGGTGTGATGACACATCGATATGAATTGAGGCATCGGCCAAATGCTGAACTACACAATGTATCAACGTAATGTGTACAAAAAAATAGATGCGTCATTTTTTTTTTTCCATAGATATGTTTATGTTTAATATTAATTTTTCTGTTTTTCCCCACCACATTTTGTATGCCCAAATGAGGATAGTAAACGTGCACATTTTGGAGAGGACAGAAAACAAAGACTTTCTGGAATGTTGTCAATTCTTTCAATTTCAATTCTGTCCATTGTTTCATTGCTCAAGCCAATGATGAGCTGATTTTTTTTTTTTTCATCTTTTTAAAACATGTAAGTGTATTATGGATTGCAGGAATTGCAATGTTTCAAGAGTTCAGTTATATATTTGTTACATTTTAGTTGCATTTGTGAGTTAAGATATTGTATTGCTGTCTTCGAAAGCAGATTCATTGCGAGGCAGCGATAGCGGAGCGGACCTACCGGGAACGGCAGGCGGAACGGTGCGACGCAGCGCGGTGACGGTTGCCATGGCAATTTCCTGAGGGGAGTACTTGTGGGAGCAGGAGTGGCCGGCGGTCACCATGTTGGGTTTCAGCAGCGTTCCCTCCAGGTACACGTGGTGGTCTGACAGAGCCTTGTACACAGCCGCCAGGACCTTCTCCGTCACATACTGGCATCTCTTCAGATCGTGGTCACCATCAGGCAGGATCTCAGGCTCCACAATGGGCACGATGCCATGCTGGCAGAAACAGCAGCAAAGAATATAAGTGAATCGTGTGACGGCACGCGCATGTGAAAACATTAAGTCTGTTTTCTAAAAAGGCCAACAAAAAAACAAGAATGCAAAAGAAAAGGCAAAAACGTTCAATATATTGTCTTGCTTATGTCAACAAATACTTCACAAGTTATGCCTCTGTGGAAACGCTGGTGTTGTTTGGCGATGCGAAGAGCTACAAATTAGACAACGGTAAGCACTTGGTTTAAGACAACGGGAGAATCACTATCTGTACGGCCAGAAAAGAGAAATTCTAACACGAGAGTATGATGTTAAGGATTCAACAGGTAAGGTAGTTCATTTTTGTGTAGACCATTCAACTCTAAAACTGGTAGCATTGTAATTTACATTCAGTTACTTATACTAGTTACAGAAAACTGAGATGACAGTCAGGAGAGTTAATGTTTTCTGTTCTCTCTAAAACGTGCACATTTAGGTTGATTCACATCGACAGATGGCCTTGTAGCAGTGAACACCGCTGCGTTAGCAGTATTTATATTAGCGCTAACTGACGAACTACCGTAAAATCATTTTTGCTGATTATTTAATAATTCATGTCATGTCAGTCATATTTTTGGGCCTGTGCAGTTCATGCTAATATGAACCATGTTCAGTTTTGTATTTGTTTTAAAGCGTTTTCACTTTAACATGCAGTTTGGTCACATAATTTTGAGAAATGATCTAAAGTCAAGGCTTGAAACTGATGGAAAATTGACAGCACGGTATGGATGTTTTGCACGCCGACTGAAAACTATGAATTACGTTCCTAGTGTCAGCACTCGATGTCCAAAAGCAAAGCTGTAAAGTGGCTCACCATCTGGCAGATGCTGGCGTAGCGGGCGAGCACATTGGCATTCTCAATAATAGCAAGATGGGATGGAGTAGTGGGGCTGATCTTCAACACGCAGCGCCATTTAGCAAAGTCAGCGCCGTCTTTTTTATACTGAGCGCAGCGCTCGTACAGCCCGTCCAGACCTGAGGTGGACACCAGTGAACATTTGTGAAACGAGAGAATCAAACTCCTAAATGAAAGTTTAAAATAATACGAAGAAAGGTCGTCCATACCCTGTGTGGTCGTCTCTCCGTTGGTGCCGGCCAGAGGTACAACACCCTTGTCCACCTTGATTCCGACCACCATGCCTCTCTCCTTAATCAGCTGAGAGAAAGGCTTGCCGTCATCCGTCTTCTGATAGAGCGTCTCATGGAAAAGGATGACTCCACCAATGCAGGGCAGGATGCGGTCGTCGGCGGTGAAAAGCAGCTGACGGTACAGCCTTCTGTTCTCCTCGGTGTTCTCAGCATTGATGCTCTGGAAGCGCTTTGCTACGCTGCCTAACATGACCGCGTGGTAAAATAAAAGCCGGGGAATAAGGACAGAATTCAACTCTCATTCTGAAAGCACATAATCATATAAGAGAGTGTTCAGGTGTATGTACCTGTGGACTCATCAGCTGCAAGAATTCCCTTTCCTGGAGCGACGATCCTCTGAGCAATATCGCTCAGCTCTTTCTTCTGATCGGGGCTCAGGAACGGATACGCGTGAGGCATCTTTACTGGAAGGAGGAAAGTGAAATCAGGTACAAAGCAGATGGAAGCCAAATAAAAAGTACTGTGGCAGGACCGCGGAATAGCGATGGTCTCAGGTAAAATCGTAGAAATTTTAAAGATACTAATAAAGTACTCATTTCTTTGTCAGTAGTCTCACCAAACAGATGGTAGTTTTCAATTAGTTTTCCACTGGGCTGGAAAACCAGCCTATCAATAAAGTGTGACCATCAAAAGTTTATCATTCTTACATGCTTTGTTCATCATGATAATCTTCACAAAGTTGAAGCCTCCTAAATACAATCACCAGAATTAAAAGGTAAACCTTTTACATTAAATGACACTGTGGTTTCACAACATTAATGGGACATCTCTAAGTTTCCAAAAAAGTTGTCTTTATTACAAATCTACAGGCTGGAATATTTGAGTTAAAGTAGCATTAGCATTAACATGATAAGGCTGTAAAAGTGGATTAGATGAGTTTTGTATTTAGTGTCAGTTAATCACTTGTTTGCTACCAGCTATTTCAAGAAACATAAAAGTTTAAGTAAATCTGGGGTATTACTGATGCTTGTTATGTTAATACATGAAAATATCTGGAGCTTGTGTTCACTGCAGAACTTATTTCAGGTGTTTTTAACCAAAAGCACATTTAAAACACCCACTTAACTAACTCGTTTCTTAGTTTTAGGACTCATTCCTGCAGCACTCTATGGCTTATAGCTGACTTTAAGCTGGGATAGGAGATTAAGTATTTTAATGCTGAAAAAAATTACACGCATTACCTTTAATGATTATAATAGCATGGTATTTCTTTGATATGTTCAAAGAAAAAAAAAAAAAGAAAAGAAACAAAAAGAAACAAACCAGCATAGTGTATATTGTGTAATGCAGTGTAGAAAATCAGAAAAATCATAACCTACACTTAAGCACTGCATTCTTGGCTGTTGCAGTAATTTCCCTGTTATATTAAAATATCTGCTAAATAAATAATTGTGACTCAGAGGGATTTTGTGAAGAGGAAGTGTTTTGATGAACTTCATTTTAATCTGAATACAGAGAGGGAGTTTTTAAAATCAATATTTCAAAAAACTGTCTGCAATGGTCAGCTGTGCTTTAGGAGGCCTACTCTTAATGTTGACCTTTATGTGAGGTATGTAGGACGAGCTCTCTTCCTGTCACCCCCCCTTCATCCACTGATTCTACCTTTGCTCTTTTTGACACTTCTGCCTAAGGGTTCAGCCTATATATAAACCGGGTCTACCAGCTGCACTTGTGTTGACGTGCTGTTCTTCCACAAGGATATATATATATATATATATATATATATAAAATCTTTTGTTCTGTTTGTTCTATTGGAGAACATTTTTTCAGGCTGCAACTAATAAAGTATTTCATTATTTTGACACTTGAACCCACAGATACCCAAACACTGATACTGATGATATATTATATTTTTATAATTAACGGTTATAACCACTGCCCGCTGGTTATAAAAGTAAAATGATCTAAAATGATAGCAATATGAAAATACTACAAGCATATGGAAGTCCTGTGGTACTGCTGCACGGACCTTTGTAACATCAGGCTGAAGGATGCATGCCAGATCACTTTATTCTGTTTCGAATCATTCCAGATGAATCATTTAGAATAGTTTATCTATGATTTACTAAATGGCTCTGTTGTGTGAATCTTGTTAAAGTCATCTGAAGCATTTTTGCAATAGTTAGAAAAATGCTCTCATATTTACGTGGAGACTGATTTTGCTTTAGAATATTTTTAACAGTAAACACGTCGATCATGTTTGATCTAATGGTGTCAATGTTAGTAGTGACCATACTGTTATGCTGTGAGATTCAAATGTTAAAAAATATATATATTTAGCTAAAATTATTTGAATAATTAATATTGTTCAATTGCTTTAAAGCATTAAACAGATCTTGCAGCATAAGCCAATCACATATCAGAAGTCTTTAGATAAATAGTCAGGCTTTTGCAATATTTAGCAACTACAGCAAGACCAGTATCAGTGCACTATAACAGTTATCACAGTTCATCAGCTCAGATGCTTTGTTGCAGTTGTGAGTTTAGTAACCAAATAGAAAATACATAACACTTCCTCCTTCTCTTTTTATTTTCAAAATGTTTTGCTCTGATAAAGCCACCACACATCCACAATGTCCTGTTTCCACTGTTGTCTTATTCATACTGATTAGCACTGTGATAGCCTTTTAATACCAATGTTCAGTTAAGACAGAATTTAGAATTTAGATTCGTTTTAAAATAATTTTCTTACCTTACTTGCTGAAAGAAGCACAGACAAAACGGAGCGACCCCTTAAGCGAGGGAGAGAGAAACAGAAGGGGGAAGAAGGAAAGATCTGACACAGACCACGACAGCTGCCTGTCCGATTGGTCACTGTATTTATCCAGCATTATGACCCCTCACATTCAGCTGTCCTGCTAAAATTAGCTCCATCCTGACACTGGAGAAGGGTGGCAACATTTCCAAACACGCAGGAGAGGGTGGGAGACCGACAGGCGGCGGTATGTGGGGTCAAAAGCCTTGTAGTCGAGTATGCTCTTGTGGAAATAAGTTAAAGGCTGCATTAAGAAGTCTAAAGAGGGAGAAAGGCAAACAAGAAATCTAAAGCACGTACTGTTGTTGGAAACCTCATCTGACAATAGCAGCACACTGACCCTTGACCTTTTAGTGGCTTTTGAACAGCCGCAGGGTTGGTTGAGCCTTGCTGAAGTCCTGGGTCTTTTATTAATAGCCCTGGTTTTTGTTTACAATGGAAAATAGTGAAAACCTTTTATAGTGGGGGTATTAGAGGAATTAGGCAATACATTTCTGGTGGGTCAGAAGAGGTGGTTTGGGAAACCTGTTTATAAAAAACAAAATTGCAAATTCTATTTGGTCGTACTAGCGTCAAAGGAAATTACACAGCACCTTCAAGATGTAGAAGTTGTATATGTAGTTACTCAGGAGAAATAAAACGACACTTAAAACATCCTTCTTGGAACATAAACGCTAGAACTGAAATATTTTTGGTGTGTGTGGGAATATGGGAACATCATGCAAGAACCAGTGTTAATTTCGTCAACGAAGACGACGATGAAAAATATTCGTTAACGAACATTTTTTCTGTGACGAAGACGAGACGTTGACGAGCTAAAACTAAAATCTGGTGATAAAAAGTATGACGAAATTTATG
>JAHKKF010529686.1:0-14093 GCA_019740295.1 Labeo calbasu | reverse complement strand
CTACATTTTAGATTAAATAAAAGTGTTTCATTATTAACCATCAAATTCGGTCGTCCCATTATGATCTCAACTGTCATATCTAAGTGATTATAAATTGCCCATATTGTCCTTCTCATTACTGTATATATGTCGGTTTTTTCTTTTTGTCCGTCATACTGCAGTTGTTGCATCCTGCGATAATCAGCTACAGTTTGTGTGTCACATATTTACAACAGCAGATTTTCTAGTATAAATGACTGAATCGTAATGGCCATTGCTTGTGTGGCGTAACCCATCCGGGAAGTACACAGCCTGGTTCGTTTTGATATTAAAGCCCACTTTTTAGATAAAATCAACTCCTAATGGATTTTTTTTCTAGTGAAATATCCTGTTTGAATGGGTCTGAATGCTGTTTCGTGTTGATTTTAGATGCATAGGAAGAGGAAGTTCAGTGAAATAGGACAAGGACAACTAAGTTAACTAAGCATGAGATTAGGTAGAGAGTTGCATAGCCTTGAAAGAGCAAATGTAATTGTGTTTGTTCTGCATTTATTTATGCTGGCCTTGTGTGGTTTGGGCTGATGTGAAAATATGATGATTCATTATATTATACATTCAACATTTTAGCCTTTAAATGTCATTTCTGTCTCTTTTTCAGGGTGATGCTAGCAGATCAGACACTGATGATGACATGTCGTCTGACTATGGTGATGAGGACAAACTGAGAGAACTACTGAACTCAGGTGTGTGTGCATGTGTGCGTATGTTTGTGCACAGCTGTTTATATGTGTTTTGTTATTTTATGCTAATCTCTTGTTGATATTAGGATCAGAGATGAAAATGCAGACATTAATGCCCATCTCCAACGGACACCTGGAACCTCGGGCGTCCATGCCACCTCACAACGCACACATGCAACTCAACACCACACCCAGAACTGAGGTGTCACACATCTACAGCCAATCACGGCGCAACAGCAACACCTCCACCGAGCCCCATGACCAGAGATCCCTGGTGAGGAAAATAGTATTTGTCTCAAAACATTTATGTGACAGAATTGCGGAATCCAGTCATAAAAACACCCTAAACATGTAATTTTTAATAGTTATTATAGTTAGTCCATCATCTGTGTACTCAAGGCTCGATTTGAAGGGGGATGCAAGGGGATGGGATCCCCCTTTTTTTAAAAAAAAGACAAAAAGCATCCCCCTACATTCCCTTTAGATTAAAAATGCTGTGTATTGTGTAAAACTTATCGTGCAAATGAATCCAAGCTCACACTTGTTTTCATCACTTTTCGCACAAAATAGTTCTAGCCCAACTTTTGACATTCTTTAAAAAGAGAACATAAGGCATGATATTTCCTTGTTTAGACTTTACATTCCTCAGACATACAGTAGTGTTATTGTGCTGTATGTGTGACTGTGTGGATGAGGGATGATACTGAGGGAGAGAGACGAGGGATGCGTTCCATTCAGAAATGATCACCCTGTTCTACTTCACGCTCGCTGACATTATCAAGTATCTCAGTGTCTTTGCATTTCTTCAGAGTCCAAAAGCTTTCACTGCGTGATTAAGAACACAGTTACTGTAGAATGCCTCTGTAATTCAAATAACTAAAGATAAATAATCCCTTTTTATCTTTATATGATATATAGTAGTTAAGTATTAGCCTATCAAACAAGAATCTCAGCATGTGTGCACGATTGCAAATGTTATGTTAATTCTATGCAGTTCAACAGACAAGAAGTTAACGGAGTGAGTTACATTTTAGACACATTTTGTCTTTTTTCCATTTTTGCAAATGAAATGGTTCCAAACAAAGCCGGAGCGGAGCTGTGTGTCTCAGAGCAACACAGCAGTATTTTTTTCCTGAATTAATCTGTTTTTGAACAAATCAAGTCAATTATTCAGTGATGCATTCATAAAAACAGTCAACTTGGTTTGATTCTAACTGAACCAGCCATTTTGAACGAATCATTTGAATGATTGATTCAATGAATCTTTCATGAAAACAGACACTTGCCACCACCTACTGGCTGTTTAAGTGTCATATTTATTTATCCATGACAGGCCTAAATTAAAACAAAAACACACTCAGCAAAATATTATCGACAACCCCCAACTTTCTTTGCACGTTCGCTTTGTAAACACTGGGTACTTCCGCCTACGTCGTATGTGACCTTTCCAACATGACTATGCATGAGGTTGAGCTATTGCAAGACGAGCATTTGTGCATTCAAAAAGTATATACATATTTATTTTTTTTAGAAAATGACTGATTGTTTCACTAGATAAGACCCTTATTTCTCAGCTTGCTCAGCTTTGTAGAGCCCTTTAAAGCTGCATTAAAACTGTAAATTGGACCTTCTACCCGTTGGCTCCCATTGAAGTCCACTATATGGACTGTCAATATTTTCCTCAAAAACCAAAAAACTAATCCTTTTAGGCTTTTCACACAAAACCTGAATATTCATTGCAAATTGTCAGCATTTCAAAAACAAACTTTCTTCTTTTTCATTAAAGTTGTCATACAGTGGCATCATATTGTTTTTATCGCCTTTTTGTTAGAGTTTTGGTGTAAATATTGAACAATAAGCAAACTGTAACGCATCTACACATCTATAACGTCACCTGCTGTGATATTTGATATTAAAATATAAAAATACTTAACCAAATATATACAAGTTCATATTAATCATATTAAATCATATATATGAATCAAACTATTAAAAATAAAAAATTAGGGCTGTCAAACGATTAATCGCGTACAAAATAAAAGTTTGTACTGTGTGTAATTATTATGTACATATAAATACAAACACATTCATAGGTATATTTAAGAAATATTTACAAGTATATGTATTTATTATAATTTTTATAAAATTAATATGTAAATAAAAATATGTTGTACATAAAAAACATATTTCTCGTAAATTTATACATTAATTTGTGTGTATTTATATATATGTAATAATTACACACAGTGCGCACACATTTATAAGGCAAACTCAAACTTTTATTTTGTATGCGATTAATCGTTTGACAGCCATATAAAAAAATATTTAAATAATGTAAAATAAATATATATAAAATATATATGATCAAATTCATCCTATACGATTTAAATGGTCTCATCTAATTGGTTATAAACTGTCAATATTGCTCCTCTCATTGTATATATGTCAACGTATTTCTGTTTTAATTTTTCCTGTCATACTACAGCAGTTGTTGCATCCTGTGATAATCAGCTAGAGTTTGTGTGTCTGTTGTAGTCCAGCCTTTGGGGAAGTCGCCGCTCCAGTTGGAACAGCCTTGGCCACGCCCCCAGTCTAATAAGACGCGCTCAGTCAGGGGAGCGCGAGTCGTTGCTGTCAGGAGCGGGGCAGGACAGCATGGATGACAACCAATCAGAAGATGGGAAATCCAGCAGGACTGGCAGTCTGGGCGGAGTTTCGTGTCTAGGGTCGTTTGACTTTCCAGAGCTCCTCCAGGTTCCACGCCCATATTTAGAGTGTAACGGCAGATTAGATGGAGGTTATCCATCCACTCCAAACATAACGCGCCCCGAACCACAATCCACACAGGGGGCGGATGATGATGAATTTGAGGAGGTGTGGCTTTGTCTTTTAAAATCATTTTTATTATTGATTATACTATAACAGTTCATCAGTCATCTATTTATTTATTTTCCTTATGCAACTTTTTTGTTTTATATTATGTTTATGTTTCATTCAGAGCTGGTGTCTGATTTTGAAGAGACTTCTGGAGCCATATAAACCCCAGTGGTGTAGAGACCATGAGGACTGGTCACTTTACTTATTCTCCCCCCAAAATAAGTGAGTGCCAACACAGCAGACCAACCAAAAACACATATATACACATACTGTGTGTGCACATTTTTATGCTGTACACATGGCTCTTTCTCTCTCGTTCTCTGCAGGTTCCGTATGCGCTGTCAGAAGGTCATCACTCATAAGATGTTTGATCATATTGTGCTGTTTTTCATCTTCTTTAACTGCATCACAATCGCTCTAGAGCGACCTGACATCCAGTCTAACAGCACGGTAAACACAATCACAACACTCATTCTATCAAGCGTTATTATATATGCATGCTACAATTTAAAAGTTTTTGAAATATTTTTGGAAGTATGTCTTATGCTTACCATGGCAGCATTTAATTAAAAATACAAAAAAATCAGTAATATTGTAAAATAGTATTACAATTTAAAATACATGTTTTCTATTTGAATATATTTTAAAAATGTAATTTATTCCTGTGATTCAAAGCTGAATTTTCAGCATCGTTACGTCAGTCTTCAGTGTCACGTGATCCTTCAGAAATCATCCTAATATGCTGATTTGGTGCTCAAGAAACATTATCAAGGCTGAAAAGAGTTTTTTTTCCAAGATTCTTTGCTAAATAGAAAATTTAAAAGCACAACATTAATTTAAAATAGAAATCTTTTGAAACATTATAATTGTTTTTACTAACACTTTTGATCAATCTAAAGCATCCATGCTGAATAAAGTATTATTTATTTAATAAAAATAAGACTTTTGAACAGTAATGTATGTCATTGTATTACTGAAACTTTTTTATTTTTGTAACTAATTGGTACCAGCTGAAATCTGATTGGCTGAACTGCATTCAAAGCCACTGTAAAACAGCTAATAAACACATTCTTGTAACTGGACATCAAAATCTATATTAATGACCAAGTCTATATAAATATTGTAAATGTATCAGACTTATGAACTGTATTACTTGGCAGAATTTATTTAAATTGCATTTAATTTTTATTTAATTCAATTTTCCATTTACAATGTTTTAGTAAATGTATTGAGAATTATTAAATTTAATCATTAATATTATTTCATCATAATAATAAATGGTTATGTGGGTTAATATTGGAAAATGATTTCAGAAATGTATGATTCTAACCTTTTGAAACATTTTTAAGTTAGTATAACCTATAAACCCATAAACAAACTGTCCTAAAAATTCACTTGAAACTTGAAAATTATAATCTTGTGATTATAATGAAACATGACATAAATGCTGTAAAAATCACTAGGTGACTTCAGTAAGTGAAACACAGTAAAACCTCAGAGCTGCTCTTTTATTGGTCGAATGTGGTGTACATTTTAAATGACATTTTCATTATTTGTTTATTTGACAGGAGCGGACTTTTCTTAAGGTGTCTAACTACATCTTCACTGTGATCTTTGTGGCTGAGATGACTGTGAAGGTAGGATTAGTACAGTATAATTAATTGATTTAATAAAGGCATACATTTTATTTGGTTATTTTAACATTTTTGATAACTCTTTTATAGAGCTTTTTTATTTTCATATACTAATACAATAATAACATAACATGCTGATGATGACTTGGTGTTATAGGTGGTTTCTCTCGGGCTGTACGCTGGTCCAGGCTCGTACCTGAAGAGCAGCTGGAATGTTCTAGACGGCCTGCTGGTATTTGTGTCTATTGTGGACATCCTGGTCTCTCTCGCCTCCTCTGGCGGGAACAGAATCCTGGGTATCTTGCGAGTACTTCGACTGCTCAGAACACTGAGACCCTTGAGGTGAGACTCTTATTGAAAGTGTGTATGAGTGTGGGTGTGTATGAATGTGTAGAAGTACATTAAGTCCTTTAGTGTTAGGCTTTTGTAATATTCTTAAAGGGGTAGTTCACTCGTCTTTTTTCCAAAGAACACAAAAGGAGATGTTTAACAGAATGTTCACACTGTTTTTTACAATATAATGAAAGTGAATTGGTTAATGCTCAATTAATGAAAGTGAACTATTGAAATGCTCAATAAATATAGTGTATACAACTCAGTGTATTTAAATTGCAAAATGTGATGCACCACTGAAAGTATTCAGGTAAAAGTGCATTTTTTGTTTTAAAGGAGCCAAAATCGTTGAGTGAAACTGTGCTGTAACTGCTGGACTGACAATATCGATTTCTCGTTTTGAATCAGTCTTTAATTTGATGAACCAAGATCTATTATTTTATGCTTTTCTTCTATGTTTGTCAATTTTATAATTAAATTTGAAAAGTAATTTAATGTGGTTGAATAAATCTGTCATTTTTATTATAGATACCATTTAAATATTGTTCATATTTCAGCAATGAATTGGATTATAAAGTATATCATTAAAACAAACTTATGTGTCATTTAATTGCTTATGCAGTATATACAACTCAGTTTTTATTTGGGTTTTGATTTTTAATTACATTTGATTAATGAATTGATTATTAAATAAACATAATTTCCCTGTTTCGGTTTATGGGCAAATGAAAACTTTAATTTAATTTTCGTATTTCAGTAAAAAACAAATTATGCAGCATCACTATACTGAGTCGTACTATAGATTTGTGTGAGGAATAGACCTAAATTATGTTTAATATGCTGAAAATCTGCCTCTTTGCCAAAGCTTTCAAATTTCATTTGCACTTCAAACCAAAAGCTGCATCACACCAGTTTTGACTTTGATCAACAGGGAAAAAAATGCATCCGTAAATTTTATAATGCTGCTGTCCATGGTGCTGAAACCACATTTCATCTCTCTATTGTCAGAAAATGGTTCCGCCTGACACATCTGAACAAAACCAGGCAACTCTCAGACAGAGAGATATTCTGCTGAGCAGACTTACCTATTCATTTCAAGGCTAACACTAGAGAACATCTTGTCTCGTCAGCTTGTTGTGCAACACTGAGCCCTTTTATTAACAGTCTCTTTCTAGTTCAGTGGTTTTGCATTGAGTTTAGGTATTGTTGCAACACCAAATATGCATTTCTTTGTGTTTCTGTGTGTTTTTGTCATCAGGGTCATAAGCAGAGCTCCCGGACTGAAGCTGGTTGTTGAAACATTGATCACATCTCTCAGACCTATTGGAAATATTGTGTTGATCTGTTGTGCTTTCTTCATTGTCTTTGGCATTCTGGGAGTTCAGGTACACACACACTATTGTCTACATTTTTATTAAATAAACTTCCCACAGTTCAGAGCTTTTGCTTGCTCTGTAATTAGTAGTCTATTGTATTAATGCTGTCTAAGTGTAAGCTATTTTTCTTTTACGCAGCTCTTTAAGGGGAAGTTTTATCATTGTGAAGGCTATGACACTAGAAATATCACAAATAAATCAGAGTGCCTGCAAGCTAAATACAAATGGGTCCGTAGGAAGTACAACTTCGATAACCTGGGTCAGGTAGGACACTCACACTCACTTACACACACTCATATAGACGTAGGCGTTAAGGGGGAATTCATGTAGAATAAATTATGTCCTGCACTAGTGTCTTTTATTAAAAAATCAACCTTCCCATTTGCCCTTTTCTAAACCATCAAGCAACCCATTATATTTTAAATTCAGGTCACATAAGCGCATTTCATCAAGATGACAGGGTTCTGGTGGACAGTGTTTCTCATTGCTTTTCTGTTGTTTATTATGTAGAGTCTATGCTATTTGTAGTTTAGACTTGCAACTTGAATACCATCATGTAATTAATTACTTTTTGTTTTGTTCACAAATCATAGTCAGTACTTAGTTATATATTGCTTACATTTACACACACACACACACACAAATTGATCGAAAGTGACAGTAAAGACTTTTACATTGTTTTTAAATAAATGCTATTATTTTGAATTTTCTGTTCATCAAATAATCTTAAAAATGAATAAAAATGTATTTTTTAATATACACTGTCAGTCAAAAGTTTTTAAACAGCAAAATATTTGAATGTTTTTTAAATAAGTCTCTTCAGTTCACCAAGCCTGCATTTATTTGATCCAAAATACAGCAAAAGCGGTAATATTGTGAAATATTTTTACCATTTAAAATAACTGCTTTCTATTTGAATATGTTTTAAAATGTAATTTATTCCTGTGATCAAATTTAAATTTTCATTTCTCCAGTCTTCAGTGTCACATGATCCTTCAGAAATCATTCTAATATGCTGATTTGCTGTTCAAGAAACACTTTATTATTATTATTTATTTTATTATTATTATTATTATTATCATCATCATTATTTAAAACAGTTGAGTACATTTTTTCTTTGATGAACAGAAAGATCCAAAGATCAGCATTTATCTGAAATAAAAAGTTTTTGTAACATTATCCACTATACCGTTCAAAACCTTTCAGTCATTATCATTTCTTTTTCTTTATGGAAATTATTACTATTACTATTATGGAAATTTTATATTATTTTAAAACTGATGTGATTTATAATGTTAAAAAAATGTTTCTATTCATCAAAGAAACAGTAATAATAATAATAATAATAATAAATGTTTTTTGAGCAGCAAACCAGAATATTAGAATGATTTCTAAAGGATCATATGACTAAAGTAATGATGCTAAAAAAAAACAGCTTTGAAATCACAGGAATAAATTACATTTTAAAATATATTCAAATAGAAAGCATTTATTTTCAATTTAAGTAAAAAATTCACTGTTTTTGCTGTACTTTGGATCAAATAAATGCAGGCTTGTTGAGCAGAAGAGACTTTTAAAAAAACATTAAAAATCTTACTGTTCAAAAAGTTTTGACTGGTTGTGTATATATTACTTCTCTAGTAAATTTAGTATATGTAGTTGTTTTTTTTCTTCCAAAAACAAAGCAAAAAGCTTCTTATGAAAATGACCTTTCAAAATGGCAAAATTGTGTTCATCTCACCTTCCTCTTAATATTTTACAGATACACGTATTTTTGACAGTGATGCAGTAATTCTGTAAAATATTCTCTAGTACACAATAATCCATTTTATCTATGTTTTGCAGGCACTGATGTCATTATTTGTCCTGTCGTCTAAAGATGGCTGGGTCAACATCATGTACGATGGCTTAGATGCCGTGGCTGTGGACCAACAGGTGTGTGTGTTTGTGTGTGCATTCTTCAGATAACTCTACTGAGTGTGGAAACACTTACGCCTTACTCTGAATCTGTCCGTTATAACAATAGAAAACACAGGTGCCAGAAGTGTTTACTGCGTTTTTTCTTCCCCGAAGCTCAAGTGACACAATCACAAAAGGCAGCAGCGGGTTTTTAGGTAAAGCGAGTATTTGATTAATTCAGCTCTGAACTGAAGGAAAACGGGAGAGAGAGATAAAAATACAGCGGAGGACACCAAAATGAGCAGGTTGAGGAGGAGAGGCAGAACATTCATCATTTAATTCCACTGAGAGGTCTTATACACTCTCTCTCATGGACAGTAACAGACTCAACACAACTGGTTTATATAGTGTCCTTTACACCAGCCCATCCTTTTGTGTAGTGACAAATACCAATTGTGTTGCATATACAATAAGAGGAGGACATAGTGTCCATTCCATTCTGCACTTTCTTCCTGTCGCATTTCCTGTCTTTGCTTTCTTACCAATGGGCTCCTTTCACTTCGCCTTCTTTTAATGCATTTTAAATTGTAATATAATATCAACATTTTCACTGTTTTTACTCTATTTGTGATAAGAGGCTTCTTTCAAAAACAAAAATCTTACAGACCGCAAATATTTATTTATTTTACAGCGTTTCATTGGTTTTGTTCTTAGAAGTTTAATTAGTACTTAGCTAAGACAGCTGGATGCTATGAGTGCATTTAAAGAAATATGCTTTTGGAGACAAACATAAATGAATGTACAGACAACTGAAAACAAAAAGCCTTATGACCAGAATTTTTACTCCAAGGTGTTGTCACGGCCATGAATTAGTGAGTTTTATAAGTTTTATATTTCTCTGTTTTTCTTACTTTTCTCTTTATAGCCCATAAGGAATCATAATCCCTGGATGCTTCTGTACTTCATCTCCTTCCTGCTGATCGTTAGCTTCTTCGTGCTGAACATGTTTGTAGGTGTGGTGGTCGAAAACTTCCACAAGTGTAGGCAAGACCAGGAGGAAGAGGAGGCCAGACGGAGGGAGGAGAAGAGGCAAAAGCGCATGGAGAAGAAACGCAGGAGTAAGTTTGTGTTTGTTGTACGAGTCTGTGTCATAATAAAAAGTAATATTTCAGTTTTCACTGGGATTTTGGGCCATTTTTTGTGACTTTAATATTCACAGGAGCAGAGGGCAGCACAATATTTTGTGGCTTGTCACTGCTGGTTAGAATGAAACTAGCATGGAACAGATTGGTTTTATTGATTGTAACTTTATTGCATCACACATGGTTAGCACAGTACAGTTTAATTGCTGTCGTGTGCATTTAGCTTGAGAAATAGACAATTAGTAGTGATTTCCACAGTCGCGTTCTTCAAAAGCCCTTCGACTTTGCTTGACTTCAAAACCACATAACCAGAATTTAATTAGACAGGAGGCACGTAATTAAAAGTTAGAGTAAAACCATTCACTCTTGCCTCAAATCCTACTTTAATCCTGTGCTTTGGTTATGATTAACAACAACCTTCCTTTAGAAGTACTAGTGTCAGGTAACAGGGATATAGAAGCCTTAGTGGAAATTTTAAACAATAGAGTGTTTTCACTACAGGTCATCAATCAGCACGTAACGTAAACAGTGCCACTGAACTGAACAAAACTGCGTATTTTGCTGATTACTGCTGCTGAAAATTGTCAATTATTGTCATGTTTTGGACTGTACTGTATTTGTTCAGACCAGGAAAAACATTTGGAGTACCACAGACTGCCAAAAGTTAGAAAAAAATCAAGGGGAAGAGTGCAAAAAAATTGTCTGTGGTTGGCCAAACTGAACTAGG
This sequence comes from Labeo calbasu, assembly GCA_019740295.1. Lineage (NCBI taxonomy): Eukaryota > Metazoa > Chordata > Actinopteri > Cypriniformes > Cyprinidae > Labeo > Labeo calbasu. Next base: position 3,386 of record JAHKKF010529686.1, on the reverse strand, counting down.
ATTTCCAGGGCAAGAATTTTAACAACATTTATGTTTGTTCTTATCATTTCTGGTCAGGTAAGTGAAGCATTAGGCTAATATCTTAATTAATACTGCTCATACATATACCACCTATTAACTTTAATTTGTTAAGATATTGTGACTTTACCTGTAAGTCCGTCTCTATATGAATTAGCAGCCTCCACACGTTTTTTTTTTCTGTGTCTAAACAAAATAAATTAGCAGAACAACGTATTCAGTAGTACATTAACCATGCAATCGGTGCTGTTGTTTATATCCGAGTATCGCCAATATAGCCGCGCATTCGAGTAACTGACCAAATCAAGTAAGTGCAACCCTCTATAGCAAGAATTATATATTTCGTATAGTTTACACGTTTAGGGATTCAATCCATGTCTAGAGTTGGGCTGGGTAAAAAATATCGATTTCTTAATTTTAATCGATTCTTTTTTTTTACGACACGATATTGATTCTTAAATCCCAAGAATCCATTAGTCATGTCTGTTTTCAGTTAATAAACACCTTCACATTGTATCCAATAAATCGCAGTAAGCTTTGTTACTTTTGATGTAAAACAAAGTCTTAGATTTCAAATTTGGTTCATTTTACTACAATATTCAAACAATAAATGCCGTTTTGGCGCTGCTTAATGTGGAGTAATGCAGTGTTGCCAAGTCCGGGAGTTGACGGGACCCCAATAACTAATATTTAGCCCCTGGAATGCTAATTTTACCAGGGGAACCCCGTCAAAAAAACCTGTATTTTACCCCCCTGAACGCGATTTTTAATGGGGACCCCCCTCAAAACGCGACTGGGCTATTTTTGGGCTACTTTTAAGTAGCAATTGGACGGGTTTTGTTGTGAAAACCTGGCAACCCTGAGTTGTAGCTGTGGCGTCTCAGTTTAAGAGAAGCGTCACCACGAAGCGCAGGTGAACTGATCATCTTTTCCTCTTTGATACCAGTTTCAGCACGAAATAAATATGAATAGACATCTGAAGGTATGTTAAAACAAAGAGCACAACTTACCGAAATCTGTATCCCGTCATGTAATCGCTCAATCATTGTTCAATCTCGGAAAAACGTCAATATAGCAGCTTGTAAACAACATGTCACGTAATGTCACATTTACCTCAGAAAAAACATATTTGGTGACAATAAACTCATTAGTCAGAAAAATGAACTCTAGAGAGAAGAATTTTGCTCAGTATATGCGCCATATAGCATATTCATCAGTAACGCAAGTTACGTAATAATATTACTTTTTTCAAGTAACTAGTAAAGTAACGCATTACTTTTGAATTTCTAGGAAAAATATCTGAGTTACTTTTTCAAATAAGTAACGCTAGTTACTTTTTTCCCCATTTATTAATTGACAAGTCACCTATCGGGAAATTGGGAGTAAACACAATGTCACTGTATTCTAGACTAAATGTGAACATGCTTTAATTCATCTCACTCACAAAAAAACAGATTCAGTATTCCTAAAAATGAATAAAAACAGTGAAATGAAAACCCTGAATATGACACAACCCTGCAATAATTAAATATGTTAAATAAAACAAATATCCCTTCTGTATTTAATCCAATTTTATTAACCAGTGTCTTTCCTGCTGACCTTCGATGATGCAATTCAACCATACTAATAAGCAAAAATGTAAACAAAGCAGTTAATTTTAACCTTCAATAATATAGTAATGTAGTACCAACTGACTCATGTATATTTTACTGCATGGGATGAGATATTTGTTTTCTTGAGAAAATTTGGCATGTACTGTACCTGATATATATCTAAAATAATCAATATTGAATCAAATCAAAAATTGAATTGAATCTCAAGCTTGTGAATCAGAATCAAATTGAATCATGAAATTTGTGTCAAAACCCAGTCCTAGTTTAGAGCTCAAAATGTTGGGCTCTTTAGGGACAGTAAGCAACTGTTTCAGTAACTTGGCATAGCATCCCAGAATGCCCTATCGACGATATGGCAAAATGCTAAAAGACACTCAATCAAGGCGGTGAGTTTTACATAAGTAAGCAATATTCACAGTACCGTAGTATCAGATAACATCAGTGTACGCTGGTACTGCTACAGTACTGTTTGTAAGAGTACCTGAACTGGAAACTGAATTAGTTAGCTGTCTCAAGACATCACTTTCTCTCTTTCTCGAATGCTCACAAAGCTTCTCTCAAAGACACCTTGAGCAGTCTTGAGCCATGATGGATGTGGGGGGACGCTTGGCTGGACATTTATAACGTCCCTCAGATGACTCGACTGTTTGCTAACTGTGACTACACACACATACACACACACACACTGCTACGTTAGCAATTTACTGGCCAGACAAAAACTGGGTCAGTGTGTTTGTGTTTGACAGGGACAACAAAATAGCCTATACAGTACACTAACAACACACATCCTGCCCCTGGGTTATTTTCAGTGAAACCTTGCAAATCTTGTGAATATTAACATTCATTTCAAAGCTGAATTACAAAACTTCTACTTAAAATGTTGGATGAGGATGTTCACAGCATCCTGTGATGCAAGATGAGTGTGTGTGTGTACCTGAATGACCTGAATACACCCTAATGAAGATGTTCTATTGTTCTCTGTGTGTTTTTTTGTCTTTCAGAGGCCCTGCAGAGACCGTACTATGCGGACTACTCTCCAACACGCCTCTATATTCACACACTCTGCACTAGCCATTATCTGGACCTCTTCATCACCATCATCATCGCCATTAACGTGCTCACGATGTCAATGGAGCACTACAGACAGCCCAAGGTTTGGTGTATTTCACACACGCACACACACACATCACTTCTGCAGGGCAATGACACTACTAATAGGTTAACAAAAACCTGTTTGAAAAAAAATTATTAGTAATTTAGCATTGCATGTTTTAAGTCAACACAAAATGGCATACCAGTGTGCTACTGTACTAAGAGAGACAGAATTTTATAGTTTGCTATACTGTACTTTTTTAAATTTGTTTTTTATACACTGCCCTCCAAAAGTTTGGAAACACCCTAGAAAAGTGGGGGTTTTGACAATATTGACATGAATCCTTTTTAATTTGTGATAATTTTGCACTGATAAGGGACAACACAAACTACGAAAACATATTTTATTACATAAACAGTTTATACAGTTTATATGTGCTGACCCAAAAATGTTTTAAAAACCAGGGCCAAGTTTAAACCAGTAACAAGGCGTCACAGCTGACAAAGGGGCATGTCTGACTTTGACATGTATATATTGCTATTATTATGTAATCAAAATTAAAATGTCTTCAATGATAATGTCAAGTTACTTTAATGTATTTGCACCAAAAAATGATAAGGATTTATGCTGATATCATCCAAAACCACACTTTGCCAGGGGTG
>JAHKKF010529684.1:0-30209 GCA_019740295.1 Labeo calbasu | reverse complement strand
GTAAATGCTAAACACACACACATACATATATATATATATATATATATATATATATATATATATATATATGTGTGTGTGTGTGTGTGTGTGTTGATTAGCATGTTGATTAGCATAAACTAATAAAACTTAATTGCAGTGAAATGTTCACTACCTTTAAACTTGTCTTATGAACTCACATAGTACTAACACATGTAATATTTTGATCAACATAAAAAGAAAAAAAATGATAAAGTAGGATATAAATTCTTTCACCATGCACGCACATACATCAGTTACACAAGTCTGGTGGGGAATGCCAGAAGATAGTGACTGTTCTGGTCAAAATACTGTAATGAAGTATAAATGATCAGGCTCATGATCCACGATCACAGTCATAATGCTGAGAGCTACATTCAGAATACACATAGATGAACTTCAGCTTATTTCCAGTTCCTCATCAAATTTAAATAGAAGTCCATGTTGAACTGAGACTGTGTCTAGAGATGATTCTACATTCTATGCCATAGGTATACTTTATTTTTTTATACTTAATTTCACTGACATACTGTCTGTTGTTCATATCCCGTCATCTGAGCATAGTCACAGGTAGTTCTTATTTGAGTGATCTTTATGTATGAAACTAAACATTTACGGGTGTTTTTTAAATAGCTGTTTATTAACACAGACAAAAATGATTGTATAGAACACAGGTAAATGATTGTGGGTTAGATTGGTATTATAATCCTGATAACCCTTCTCATCACATTTCAGCATACATTTCTGGTGGTGGGGAGGGGGCAGGTTACAAAAGATTTTACACATAAAACAAAGTTAAAGGAATAAATGTCCACAGGTTGGTGCGTGCTTGTGGGAGCCTCATCGCTCTACCAGTGTAAGACTCGAATGGTTCAGGTCTGATTCACAGATGGCTTTATGAGCATCAGCATGTCCTCGTCTGCTGTCCTCAACCTAAGCCCTCGCCGGTACAATACTTTGACTGTACTAATATACTGTAACTCATTCTAGAGCAACATCACATTAAACTGATGAAAATGAATGGGTTACAAAACTGAATCTTAACTGAATCTTTCATATGTGTGTGTGTTACAGCATTCTCAATGTGTGCCGTCTGATGCTTCTGTTGTTCATGCTGCTTTACACCGTCCTGGAATAAGAATCTTTGGTCTCCACAAAAATAACAACTATAGCAATATAGCTGCAAGCAGCAATGCAGGGGCCAAGCACAACAGCGGCAGTTAATTCAATAGGACTGTGTTAAATGTAAAAATGACTGAGATGATTCAAACCTAAATAACTAAGACAATGAGACAGACTTGACAACGGGAAGACAGTGTAAAGACAAAGCGAATGAGCGTTATTACAAAAATTGGTTACTAAGACCGCGGTAAAAGAGTTACAAGCAAAAGAAAAGTGACAATCGAACTGTATATAGAGTTTATGTTACAGAACCCAAATTTGGTCTAGGGACGTCACAGACTCCCACGACACGAGAAGAGTAAGAAAATGAACAAACACTGCAGGTGCTTGGCCCCTAAAAATAAAACGTACACACAATAACTTACTCAACAGGAACACAACGGCCTCTTTAAAGAGCATATTGATTGAAACAGCAACACAATCTATCAACTTCACTGAATCTTTTGTAATAAAATAAATCTGAACAGCAAGCAAACACAAATATACTACCAGAAAATTCACTGCAGCACATGGTAATGTGAGTCCTGCACCGTCAAACGGCTCGTGCTCCTCATCACTCTCTCACCAACACTCGGTAGTGCTCACTCGCTCTTTCTAACAGTCTATCTCATCTGCTGTTCTGTCTCTGTCTCATGCTGAGGAGGGATGTGTCCCCTCAATGAATAAGTGCAGAGAAGGAAAACAAGACATGATTGTTATGTGGCTTTGGATGAATAATGAGGGACTTAACATACTGTATAACAGCACTGATTGTTTTAAGGATCTGTTAAGGTGATTAAAATAATTCTGTATGTGCTTTCTCACGTGTTGGAGAGCGTCTCTGTCTCTTCGATCTTTTGCTCTGTCATTTCTTTAGGCGTCTGTCTTTCTGTCCTGCTCTTAAAAATCAATAAATATAAGGAACGTTTGTCAAGTAGATATTACATTAGAGATGAAAAACATATCTTAACATCAAAAAGGTAAACGACATCGGGTTTATTATAAATATGATTGTGTCCTTCCAGTTGTGCTTGATTGTGCGGTACAAAGAGTGCTTTTGAACCCAGATTGTTAGGAGTAAATCTTTGACTATGTATATTTAAGAGAAAATGGCTCTGAGTGTGTGCCCTACTCTTGATTAAGGGAGGCATTCATCGCAAGGTTACGGTGTAGATTTGGATTCTGACTGTGTCTGTTGCGACTCCGAACAGAGGAGAACGTAGTGTCACACCCTGGGACTTTGCACTTGTGAAGAAGGCGAAGGTGCACCGTTTTGTAATGAGCCCTGAATGTGCCTTTGTTGCTGTAAACTTTCTGACAGAGATGGCAGGTGATGGGTGACGAGCCATTCGTCTGCTGACTGAGGCAAGGCGGAGACGCGGCCGCTCCGACGCTCAGCCCGTCGCAGCTCTCGTCACTGTCCACTAGGGGGAGCCCTTCCTCACTGCCCACGTCTGAGTCCCAGGACGAATGGGCGCTTCCTCTGGTGCTCAGGTCCAGTACCGCTTCGTTCTCCAGAGCGCCCTCTGCTGGCTCAGAAGCTCTCTCCAGCGACTTACTCATGGGGAAGACGAGGCCTGTACGGTGACTCTCTTTGAGGATGACAGACATCTGGCTGAGGGGCTCTTTGTGAAGGAGGTCTGGATGCTCTCTGCGGAGAGAAGATGTTCCTGAATGATCTTTGGTCAACAGCCTGTGGTGCAGATTCAGGTTTGCACTGTGTCTAGAGAATTAAAAGCAAACATGTTTGAAGAGAAAACCGACATGCTTTTGCTTCTAACTTTTTTGCATGTACAGAAGCAATCCTCGAACTCCTCAAAGCTAATACAGCAACACAAAAACTGTCATGTGCTTTTAAATAACTGTCTCGTATTAAACATGCATTCGTTGCCGTCAGGCCTAACCGTCTTACCTGTCTCTGCTGCGACGGGACGGAAAAGCAGCATTGCAGCCATCCACAGTGCACATGTGCATCTCCTTTAAGTGCACATTTCGATAATGCATTTTGACACTGTAAGGGTTTTTAAACGTCTTGCTGCAGATCTCACACGGGTGCGGCAGCTCTTCTTTATCATCTGGACACATGGTCTCTGGGTCGCTGCAGCCGTCTGCACAGTTTTCACTGCTGTGTGTGAAATGGGCCGGTCGGTGGCCGCAGGGCTGGTCTGGCCGCGAACTGCATGCTGGTTCTTCACATTTTAAGGACTCCCTTTCTTTCTCATCGCTCTGTTTGCAAAAGAGAGATGGAGAAGGAGATGACGGCGAGAGGATACGACTGTCCTCCTGGTTCAGTTTGTCCCATTCTGTGTCCTGTGAGTTGGGGCCGGTCCGACCGTCACAGTCCGCAGGTTCACGCGCCACGCCGCTAACGTGGCATTTTTCTGTGTCTGTACAGGGGCTGAGGGGCGGAGTCTCCTCCTCGGACACGCCCTCCGCCGCCAGCTCGTCCTTCTCGATTTTGATGGGCATGCTGGACTTTCTAGACTTCTTCTTGGGCACCGGCTCCGAACCGGTCTGCATATGACTGCTGCTGATGGGCACTGAGGAAGACAGAAGCGGAAGAGAGGGCAGGCTGCCCGGCGTGTGAGCCAGCTCAGCTGGGGTCACCAGGCTTCGGTAAAAGGGAAGCACGGGCTGCACGGTCTTTAGGTTGGGAAAGAGGATGCCGCTCTGGCTCATGCTGGATAAAGAGCCGTGGAGTTTGGGCTCTGAGTTGCGGATGATGAAACTTGAAACAGTCCTGCTCTCTGGGATGGCAGTGAAGTCTCTCTTCTCACCCTCGGCTCCGTCCTCATCATGCCTCGGGCTCAGACCGCCCCGCAGGTCCTTGTCACGATTATTGCGGTTCATTGGCATGTGCAGTCGTGGGTTCGGATTTGCACTGTGCCTGTTCCGGCTGCGTAAGGAGCTGAAGACCATGTTGCAGCCCTCGATGGTGCACTTGTGTTTGATCTTCAGATGAACGGCATTATAGTGTATCTTCAGCGTGCCTTTGTCGTAGAAGGTCTTCTCGCAGGCGCTGCAGAAAACACGGCCCTTCTTCAAGGAGCCGCTCTTCTCTGCACACCGCACCTTGTTCTCAGGAGACATGTGTGTGATTTCAGAAGTGATGGAGGACGTGCAAGGCGTGGAGGGAGAGGAGTTTCCACTCAAGTTAAACTCTTCCGACTCCATCTTTGGAGATTCGGTGTCCAGCAGCATCTCTGCTCGCACGGAGCCGGCGTCGAACGGAGCAGCGCTGTCAAGGCTCGTTTCTGACGTCTCGTGTCTCGTCTGTGCCTCCTGGTGGCTAGAATCGGTACTGGAGCTCAGCAGCGGTGCCGGAACAGAATTCAGCAGTTGCAGTGGCAGCATGAGGGCCATGCTGTTGACTAGCGTTTCAAAATGGTGCCCGTTGCTGCACCCGGGTGCTTCCGATTTAGCTGGCAGCCGCACAGAGCGCTGTGTACTGCTTTCGATGAAGCTGCGGATGTCAGAATTGGTCCTCGTGGTTGGGACTACAACTGACTGTCCTTCCTTATCCTGCAGGGCCATGAGCTCCACAATGGACTTGGTCTCTCCGAAGCGCAGGAATTGCTGCAGCGTAACAATCTCCTCTTCAAAGGTCATTATGGCCCAGCGGTCCAGTACCTTACCGGCCACATCCTGGACACATACACACAAGGAATATCATTTGCGTTATGAATTCTAAAATAACAAATGTTCTACACTTGCGTCCTAAAATACTCCATAACTTCTGACAGACTGCCAGCGTAACTAAATAACAAGTCATCAATACATCTAATGCATGTGGACTTGAGAGGTCTAATTACTGCAGCAGAGCGATTCATTCTGGAGCGTAATTTTTCTTCATTTAGATGATGCGGGTTTCCCTGTCGAAGTAGGAGGGGAGGGGAGAGATCAGAGGGGAGTCGGGCAAGTCTTTCAGTCCGCCTGTAATTACTCTTGAGTGCCAGCAGGCTTTGAAAGTCATGCAGCAGCTTCATGTTGTAACCAGAATAAATATTTCATCATACAGCATTCATCTGGAGGTCTGAAGAGGCTTTAACTTTACATTCTCCACTAGAGGAACTACCATGAATTTAATTCAAGCACCTGAATACTAGATAAGCAAACAGACCGAAGAAATCTCGGTGGCGCGCCACTGGATTTTTAAGGAAAAGTGTGACAAAACTGTAATTATCCATCTCAAATTGAAGTGTGTTTTTCTGCAAGCGGTCACAGTGTGAATCGAGTGAACGGATCAGGTTGGCAGCAGCTCACCTGCAGGACATAACCGCGGATGTAGTCCTGGAGAGTCCAGTCCAGTGCATTTAGGATCTGAATAACCTCCTCCTGCTTAAGGACGCTGAAGAGTCGGTCCAGCAGGATCTTGAGACGCACTGGAATCGCCTGCGTCCCATAAAGCATCAGACTACAGATATCAAATACCACATTGGAGTGAACGATCTCCACCTGGCTTCCTTGGTACATGTGATGAACCTTCAGCTTACTCAGAGCTGCAATTCAGCAAAACAGACAAATCAGCAAAGCATCTCAGTATTTTTCATGAAAGCATTTCTGTCATTCACATCTGAATGTGTCTAACTGTTTTGTTTTGTTTTGTTTTGTTTTGTTTTGTTTTGAGAAAGGGGGGTTTTAAGTGTGCATTTTTATACATTTTAGAAGAATTTGTCAAGTTGCATAAGCATTGTAATAAAAGTGTACCTTTATATATATGCTTTTGTGGATGAGAAATTACTGACAAAATTGTAAATGATTACCATCTACAAACAAGCGATTACTTAAAAATAAAATCCTGGGACTCTAAACTGACCATCAGTTTCTAAATTATGCCACATAGATTTAATGTCAGAAAGGTCGTATTAATTTAGAATAATTTAGAATGAACAGATTTCTTTATTATTATTATTTATATTATTATTTGGATATACAAATTAAAGGAATATTTAAGGTTCAGTACAAGTTAAGCTCAGTCATCAGCATGTGTGACACAATGAAAATTTTCTGACTTGTCCCTCATTTCTTTAAAGAAACCCACAAAAACATTACACGGAGCCATTTACTACGGAAGTAAATGTGGTTAATTTTTTTGTGGATTTAAAAGCAGAAATGAGAAGCTTATACTTTTATAAAAAACACTTCAGTTCTTCTGTTCAAAGTGTATTATTTGAACTCTCATCGTTTTCAAAGGTGTTTCACGTATTACACTGTCATGGAAACCAGTTTATAAAATTGGATCTACACATGACAGGTTAGTAAGCATTTTTCCACACAATAAAACCATCTTAACATGCACATTGTTGTTATGCAGTATTTTAACATTTACAAATTTGCCCCACTCATTTCTGTTATAGGTGCCTCACTCAGCGAAACAAAGGTTTTTTTAAAGAAAAAAAAAAAAAGGAAAGTCATCAACATTATTAATCAATAGAGCCTAATTTCGATCAGGGTTAGAATATTCCTTTAAAGTTCCATGCAAGAGGAGAAGAGACAGAGAGCGGAAAGAGAGCGACAACAGTCGAGAGTGTTAAATGTGCTCTGAAGTTGTGTGAATGTTTGTGTGAAATGTAATATTGTTTAGAATGTGAACCTCACCATGGGCGACCCAGCCGTGTCTGCAGTGCTCACAGAGACGCCGCCTCAGTTTACCAGGTTTGAAGCTGTCACAGTTACAGTTCACCACCGTGCAGCAAATAGCCTATCAAACGCACAATAATAATGTCACTGAGCTTTAATACAGTCTATACATTTATTTATCACAAACAGCCTATCTTCTGTCCAATTTGTAAAGTTTCATACTCCCACTTATATAAATGTTCGTGTGTGTGTGTGTGTGTGTGTATTTATGAATGCATCTACAGTAGATGGAGAGACACACACACATACACTGTATTTATATTAAGCTGAAGACACTCTTTGGATTTTTCTAATGCTGGAGAATAAACATGATCATCATTTTTTCATAGATTTTAATAGCTCCAGTGCCGCTGTCACTACACCAAAAGAGAGACACCGGATATAGACTCATTTTCAAATCCATGTCTACTTTTTAATTCAACTGTTCACTGTTAAGATGATAATGAATTAATGATGAATTCGTATTAAATCAGAGACTAAATAAAGAAACAAAAATGTAAGCTTTTTTTCTGGAGTTTTAGACCGGACCTCACTGTTTATCTATACCTATATGGCACAAATAAAATGTGGTATTCCTCTGGGCACAAAACATACACTGAGGTTGTGCCATTTCATATTAATTATTGACACTATAGCATGAATCAACAGCTCAATTCTATATAACGATAACACAAGGTAACAGCCAACCTCACCACATCATAATTATTTTTCCTCAAAACGTAACTACGAAAGACAGCCGCACTTACACAAAGAAAGACAGAGCGATCACTGACAATGCACAAACGTCTCAATGTACTGTACATATTTACATCATGAGAGTCACTGGAAAGCACAAGACATCTTTCAAAATATAATGATTTGATGCATTAAGTTACGTCACAAAAACTTCCGGAGTGATTAATTTCTGCATACATTTCAAACTTACTTATGCTAGTGTACTTATCTTAGCTTATGTGCTGTTCATTTTCCATAGCTCTATCATTACTGTTTCATTAAATTCCTCTTTATGATATACATGTAAGAATGTTTGTATTACATGGCATTTAATACAAACATGCTAATTCATGTCTTTACCAGCAGTGTAATAATACAGCTTTACGGCTGACGGTGCGACTGCATTGTGAAATACACGACAGCAATGATACAGAATATTATTTTGGATTTTAACATTTAAAAAATAATTCTATTACTTTAAAAACATAACAATTGAATCATGTGAAAATGCATTCATGTACTTTTTATTGATTGACTGATTGATTGATTATTTCATCGATTCCTTTATGATGTAAATTCTGTAAACTTTGACACCAAAGGACACAAGTAAAATCACGACCGATACCTTAAAACCAGAATATCACACAATATCCGACAAATATTAGTTTGACAAACCCTACAAATAAAGTTGATCATTCTACTGGGACCGCCACAAAAGCGTGGAATTAAGATGTGCAAGTATACGACGAGAGAAAATCAGCAGCATACAGTGAAAACAAGCGCAGCGGTTAGAGGAATCTAACAGAAAGAGTTTTACTGTCAGATCTCACAAAACAGGCCTGTAGCAGCAAACAACAGTGACAGATCAACATGAGCTTAATGAAGTCAGCGCATACACACACACACACACAAAGCTTTCACGCCCCAAGGCCATTAACTGTGTTTGCCCGCCCAGAAACGGGGTCTTAGTCCCACTTTGGGACACTAACTCGTCACCATTAGCACAAAGACAGGATCTCTTACAACTGAGGAAAAAGAACAATTTGAGCCCTGTTGTCTCATTAACAAAAATCCTTCGGTGATTGTCTATAATGAAGGAATCTTTCACATTGGTCTTCAGATTAAACAAGCGTTCCACACACAAACATTACGGCAGAGAATTACTCCTGTCTTGAATTACATTCCAGTGGACGAGCAACAAACACTCAGTCACTTGTGAAGACACATCACACCCATTTGAAGAGCACAATAAAGTTTCTCCCGAAAGATCTAGATAGCAAATTGCTCTATTTATGAAAAAGGACTCTTTATAAATAGGTTCATATTATATTCCTAGTTGAGCTCGTTTATGTCGCGTATACCAACAAACACACACACACACACACTACAGAACAGCTCACAAAATAAGCAAGCTTTTAAAAAGCATAGTTTTCTCACCGTAACAGTGTCTGCACATAATCCTCTAAACAGTGTCTCACAATCCTCTTTTGTTCTTATTTAATTTGTCTAAGAAAGACTTAAACACAAACTAAACTTCTTACCTCAGACATTTTGATCAGACTGAAGTTTCCAGTGTTTCTGAGCAGTTTGCCATTCCAGCTCCTGTCTGTACAAGTTCTACCTTCTACTGCGAGAGATCCATCACTCACAGTTCAGTCACACTCACCCACACAACACACACTTTCTCCTGCAATCGACAATCGCTGCGCTCGTCCGCAGGCCCGTGTGAGTGTGTGAGCGCGTCCAGGATGAGTGTGTGCTGGAACTGGGCGCTGGGGAGTGGAATGAGACCCTCCTACCCGTCGAACTCTCTGCCTCTCACCTTAGGAGATCTCTCTCTCTCTCTCTCTCTCTCTCTCACACACACACACACACACACACTAACCCACTCACACACACCTCCCCCACTGGGTGGCGGGCCAGTCCCCTCACAGCTGGCTGGAAGAGGGCATGACACGCGTCTCTCACAGAGATTTGATCAAAAGGAATCACAAAGGCTGGAGGCTCCTAATGCAGTCAGGAGAGACTCTCTACCTCTGCTCTCTCTCTCCAGCAGTTTGAGTAATGCATTAAATCAATGCAGCCCGGCACAAGACACACTCAAGCACTGGATACTGATGTGTGTGTGTGTGCGCGCGCTTTAACAGCCTCTGATCAATCCCAGCAACTTATGCTTTTGCTCGCCAGAATCTTATATGGCTCATCCAATTCAACATTTTCTTTGCAGCGATTCAGTTGTCATATACAGTATGTCTGCTTTAAATAAAGAAAAAAAAACTTTTCATTTCCAAAAAATCTGGTTGTATGTTCTCTAGAAAAAAAATTGTTTATTTGTTAGGCAGAATGACATGTAGGATTTTTCACTGAAGCGCTTGAAATCAGAAACATTTCATTAAATACACGTTTCTGGTAATCGTGCCTCGCAACGTACGACAATCAATCCATGAAGTTTATATCTAGTGAGGTGATGAGGCGATATTACATTTGGTGCAGTCACTTGACATTTTAATACACCAATTACACAGCAGGTAAAAACATGCTGCGTTTAATCCATTACAGAGCAGGTTTTAACAGGTTTTTGCTTCTTTAACGCTCAGAGACGGATGACTGAGTGGGCATCTCCTCTCCTTAACTACAAATTTGCAACAAGCAAAATGGCAGGAACTATTACTGTGTAGCTAATATAGCTTGAAATATTCGGTTAAATCTGTATTACTTACAGGAGATCAAAGCTTTATTTGTAAGAGGCAAATTTTATGAAGTCACACATGGGAAGCCCTCAGTCGTGTAGCGAGACCCAGAGGACGCTTATCAAATCAACATGCAGAAATTGGCTGGATTGCAGTGCTGCTGTTTGTAAGATAGCTTTTTTAAAGACAGAATTCGTTTTGCTGATCTTCTCCCTCAGGCTGCGGTCTGGAGTCGAGTTCGACGCCGAGCGGCGGCTCATACTGGCAGATTCCCTCCTGCGAACTCCATTTCACATGCAAACACAAATCGCTTCATCTACAACATACAGAGACATGCAAGAGTGTTTTGACACATCAACAGTTAAAATATCATTTCATTAACGCTTAGTATTGAACTGCATGCATTTGGCCTTGTGTGTAAATAACAAGCGACATGAATATCCAAAGAACAGTTCAGTTGAAATGATGCACTTCATGTGCTGGTTTTGTTCATGTACAGTACTCCTAGATGCAGCAAAACATGCTGCACGATTTTAGGCACACACAGAGTGAATTCATTACAATTGCAGTACATTTTTTTACTCATTGTACTGTAAAATATTTGTCCTGTAAAATATCAGGTTGTTTTTCACCAAAACCAGTCAGAACACCTCAGAAGTGATCAGCAGGTTGTATGGATGTTTTTGCTAAAGCTCTTGGCCACTTCTATTTTATTAAGCGTTAAAGTGAACGACCATGTACTGCCATTGCCAAGAACGAAATGTTTGGAACGACACTGGAGAGAGTAAATTATGATAGAAAACTATCTCTATGTATATATATATATATATATATATATATATATATATATAAGCACATTGTCTGCTGCACAACCGTCATGATACAGTCAAGGCATTTCATAGAAGTAGTGACTGAAAATGACATTTCAGCGATTCTGTTAAATTCAGTAAAACATGACACATCTTTGCAGCACCAAACTCAATAAAGCACGTTAAATAAGCTTCTCCTCACGCCACTGAAAGGATGAAAAGCCTCATAGTGCTTTAATGAGGATCGTTTTAATCCAAAAAGGTACGAGTAAAAGCTTTGTGCCTGCAGAGAGTACTTCAAAAACACAGAGAGCAGCGAAGAGCAGCTTCTACCTCATAGTGGCTCTAAAAATACTGCCTTTGAACGAGCTGGAGGCCACGGCAGCCACGAGAAGTCCTCGTATTCAAATCCGACACCCATGCCACTTTCAGAGAGATGTTACGTCAGATGGTTGTGGAGGAGCTGCGTGACCTCTGACCTCTCTCTTCTCTGCGCTCACGGAGGAGCAGGAACGAGCCCCAGGCGAAGCAAAGACAGATGTGTGCAGAAGCCGAGCGAAGGTAAACGGGATAAGGCTACATCTGACCCTAACCCCAGTCCAAACCCAAACCCTGGAATCTGCAGAACCGCAAACGGCCGTCAAGCCAAAGTGATGGCGAAACACGCCTCGTCGACACTCGGCGTGTGCGTGGAGTCGGGTCGGGACGCTAGAGAGGATTAATAAAGTGCAGCAAATATCAGTTCCAGTCTGCAGCGCGCGCGTGTGTGCGCGCACGTCTCATCGCCAGTCTGCTATTGATCAGTCCAGTCCACATTAAGGAGAGATGCTTTTATGATAATCTGCTGTTGTCCATGTAATAGCTACATTAGACACGCTGCCTGCACATCGGACACCTGTTTGGTCTCTTTAGAATTACCGTTTGCATTACAACACAGTTTAATGGCCTTTTAAAAGGGAGGGGGGGAGGTGGAAAACTTTCCAGAAGTTAGAGAGCACTTCAAAAAGCCATCAGCAGATGAATGATGGCGAGAGAGATGGACCATCATCGTGAAGGTGGGACACACGCGCTGCCAAGCGCTCGCTGACAATGCCTGCACTTCCTCTCCTCCGTATAATTTCACAATAAACGTTTGCCTCTGAAAATGCAGCAGCACTTTTCACAAAACCAACTGGAACCCCACGCTGTCGTACACACGCGAAATGTGTTTTGTCCAGATAGAACCAAGACAAAGCAGGATAGAGGGAGCGACCGAGCAATACAGAGAACGAGAAAGAAAGAGAGCGAATGGAGGGATTGAAGCGGCCACCTGGACTCCATCAGTTTCAGCAGCGTAAACATCTCCTACATTCCTGCTGCCACGCTGGCCTGAGGGGTCAGGGGTCATGATGACAAACGCATGACCCAGGAGCCCTGTGAGGAGGAGAGGCTTCTGGAATCTTTCAGCAGGGGACAGCGTTCAGTATTACCAGCCAAACACTGCACACCCATCGCCCAGCGGTCCGTCCGAACAGCACGAGAATCACTGACATTCCCATCGCACTCACGCACACACACATATGCACACGCACACGGCGGTCAGCCGCACTATCGCTTTGCGACACACAACCCGTTCTTTCACGTGTGTGTCTCTCTCTCTCACAAACCGTGTTAGAAGGAATATTAGTGACATTAGTGTGTGTGTTGAGTTGCTGGTAAAGGTCTGTAATATGTGAGTACTACATGTACAAGCCTCATCTACAAACACAATGCTGTGAGCGATTTGCCAAACAAAACTACTGTGTGTGATTGTAATAATATATTTGGACGCACAGATGCGGGTGAAGCTTCTGAAGAGTTAGGTTAGGCAGATTTTCTAAAAAATGTAAGCACAGAGACCTGTACGTTATCTTAACGTAATGCATTCATTTCAGTGAGAATTCGTTTCTGAAAGCGTATTATACAATATCAATGTAAAAGAATTCATTGGAATGGAATGTAGATGGTGAAACAAATGGTGTGTCCAACCTGCAGGTGTAAACCATCACACACACACACGTGACCCGGTGTCAGCGAGGGGTGCAGGGTGCAGTGTGTCTGCGTGAAAGTGTGTGGATGTGGGCAGGGAGCTGGTTTATTTTAGTATGGGGGTGTATTTGGTGTTTCGTGTCTCCATCCTCTCGTCTCTTCATTAGGGTGGAGACAAACTCTCTCCGCTGTTTGATTCTCCTGTAACACTCATGACCCTTTTCCTCCAAAACAGCCTCCCTCCACCTGTTAACACACACGGTCTGCACAACTGAGAAATGCTTTCAACAAAAATGAGTGAGATTTTTTTAAGGCCAATCTTTCGTGCAGCTTGGTAGCTGAAGCGAAGGGTAAATGTTTAGGTGTTTAGTAGAAGTTGTTGGTGGAGAGCGGCAGTTTTAGGCTGTTATCTGCTGATCGCAGACAGAGGCATGCGCCGCCCCAGGCAGCTGATGTGTGTTGGGGCTTGTAAGTGCGAAAGCTGCTCTTGGCCCCACGAACACCGTCGGCCATGTAAAGAAGCCCTGTCGGTGCTGAACGTACCTGCGCTACCGTTCTCCCGCCAGCGCTCGGGCGAGTTCAACCTCCCCTCCGCCGCTGTCGCAAGCGGTTAGCTCTACCCACTCCAAACGACCGCAGAAAGATCATCAACTGCATGCGATTACACATTTTGTTTCTGACGTTTCCCTTTAAGGGCTGAGGGGGGTGACGGGGTGGAATTAGAAAAGCATGTGGTGTCTGAATTAACTGTGAGACAGATTCACATACTTCCTGCCACACTGCAGATGCCACAACGCTGGAAGCCAGCCTCCCATCTCACACACACACACACACACACATAGTGAGGCAGCCTCCCAAGAGACATGATTCACCTGAAGGAGCCAAGCACTGCCAGATGTGTCGGAAATGGCCAGGAACCCACGGACACACACACACACACACGCACGCTAACACATATGCATACACACGCACACAGGCTAACACACGCTAACACTGTACGCAGCATATGCTTTCAGTCAAGGGTGAAAAGCGCAGGCACCAGCACATGCCAAAAGCCTTTCAAGCATCAGACTGCAGCTTAGCGCGCTGATCCTGCTAGTCAGCAGATACATGTCACCATCCAACAAGTCAAGGCTGGTTAAACTATAAAACAGCTTAGGGACCTTGTCCAGACACCCAACCCGGACTAACAAAATATACCTCTACATCTCTCTGAAGGCTCTTTGGGCACTCCCACAATCCAACACTCATGAAAGAATACCGGCTCTCACTATAAAATAGTCATGTGAAACCACAATTAAACGTACAAGAGCTCTTGACAGAGAACAGGTCAAATCAGCTGGATGTTTATTCAGTAAATCGGTCTTGAGAGCGAGTCCCGCGGTCGCGTAGGTGCGTTTCGGCCGCGGTCGCTGCTGGCTCACAGATGGACGTGAAGTGCAGCAGCTTTGAGACGCTCATGTGGCGGCTGGAATGTGGATGTTGCACAATGAGCTGATTGTTTCGTGGCGATACGTGTCTGAGCCAAAGACACACCTGCCCAAACGTGGCCACAGCTCTGACACAACTAGAGCAACATCTATCAGCAGTCACACACACACGCAAAAGCCATTTACTCTGATCGAGAGTTTTACAAATGTCCCACCCTGAGGATTTTCCCAGCTCAAGCTTGTCTGCTTTTATATCATTTGAAGGGATATTTGAGCTGAATAGCAGTTCTGATCACTCATCGGTCTCGTGATCGTACAGAATTCCCTGTTCTTAGCATACGCTAAGTTTACATTCCCCAGAATCTGCAGGACGTTCATCATTTTAAAAATATGAAAAGGAATCATAAGAACTGATTTTGATTATTTAGAAACAGATGCTTACAAATTGTCCACAAGACGAAATAGAGACTGAAATTACACAAATGACCCTGTGCAAAGGGTTACACACGGCTGACTTTTAATACGTTTCCTGGATGATTCAAGACCGGTTGTTTTGCTCTTCAGAAAAACTCTGCAATCTTCGGTTGTCCTGCATCTTCTGCAGTTTTGAGCATTTCTTTTCAACAGCGGCTGTGTGATTTAGAGACGCATCTTTTCGGTTCAGTCCGACACAAACTTCACCGAAAATGGTGAAGTTTGTGTCTTGACCATTTTTAATTTTCTTAATTTTCCTTGGAGTGACTGGCTCTATGCATTAGTGTTACAAAACCATCTGTTTTCAATTATTTTACTTGGTTTAACTACACTGGGGTCTTTGTCTCACGGAGCACAACACATATTTTGCTTATAAAGACGTTTAAAGAAACCTCGATATCAGCTCAGGAGGGTCAGAGCTCTGAACTAAAACTGATCTCTACAGAACATTATAATGTACATGGACATATAGAAAGACTTCAAACATTCTCATTCCTTAGACTAAGAAGAGAAGTACAAATGTAATGATAAGGATCACTTACCATTTAGGGTCAGTTTATAATGAGAAGGATTTGAGTCTCAACCGTAATGTTTTTTTTTAGAAGGTACCTGTGTAAGTCATTATGATTGACATACAAGAGCTTATGCTTGTCAGTGAGGTCTAAAACAGTGGTTCCCAATCAGAAAACCAGGGACCATTGTAACAAGATGTAAAATTATTTTAATTTAATTTAATATTTAATTTATTTATTACAACAGAAGGTCTGGGACAACTGGGAGTCATTTAACCCATTTAAACTTATATTATACATTAGCTGTTTATTTATCAGGCCATATTTTCAGATGTGTGCAGATTTACACACATATTTTTGGCCAGATTTTTCAGGGATCGCAATTGTTTTCTCTTGGTTACAATGTCATGAAATGTCAGGTTTATTTGAATTCATTTGCTCTTGTTCACAAGACCACAGATGTTTATCAGCTGTTTAGCAGACACTTCATATCCACAGCAGCTTCGCCGACAACAGCGTGTTCTGTGTACACTTCTGGGGTTTAGTGATCATCTTCATGGATCAAAACGTCCAGGCTTTGTCCCTGCTGTCTACAGATCAAGGTGAGGTTCTCACTGCATGACATCCTCAAACTGATCTAGACATTTGACAACAAAGCAAACGAACATCTGAGGATTTTTTCTTGTTTCTGGAAAGGAAAAATTCTCATGTACTTGATATGTATGGCAACATGCAGACCTGTGCAAACGCTGTGGGCTGTGAACGAGTAGATTGAAGTGCACAGCTCTTCA
This sequence comes from Labeo calbasu, assembly GCA_019740295.1. Taxonomy (NCBI): domain Eukaryota; kingdom Metazoa; phylum Chordata; class Actinopteri; order Cypriniformes; family Cyprinidae; genus Labeo; species Labeo calbasu. Next base: position 13,966 of record JAHKKF010529684.1, on the reverse strand, counting down.
CAGCACCATCACTCCTACACCGCCTGTACGAGCTGTTCGTGAGACGCAGCACACGGGCTTTCACATGTAGATATTCGAAAGCGGTCTTACGCTTTCAGCGTTTATGCCGTTCTTCGCCATATCTGCGCTGTCAGTCATGAATGTCAACGTGTTGTAAATCTGGCTAGTCTATGACTGATAAGAATGTTCCAGCATTTATTGTGCTTACTGCTGGAGAGGAGCAGCCTGTGATAGCCGAGCAAAAACGGACAGCAGAAGCTCTTGGTAAAACAGACGTGCAGCATCTCTGTGGAGAATAGCCCTCTCTCTTTTCTTCTTTCGGATGAGCTGAAGGAAAATCAATAGACTCTGGTGTAATGCCTGCAATGGCACTGGTAATCCAGAGTTTGCATTAATCTTTCACACACTCAGAGAGCATCCGTCTGCTTCTGTCTCCCTCCCAAACAGAATAGCCAAACATTCAGCTGAAGTCATTACCAAAACATTTTCTGTGTGAAATCATAAACACAATCTCATTGGCGATGACATGTATCCCTGACTAAAGTGAAAAGGAATGGAAAGTTACTGCATTTTAGAATGAGAGCTGTAGGGTCACCGTGAGATAACACACTTCTCCCTTACGCAGCGCTCGCTGCTCCTGTGTGTGCGTGTGTCTGTGTGTGTGTGTGTGTGTGTGTGTTAATGCACTGATGGTCTCGTAAAATCTGGACCTCCTCCCTACACACTGAATCATAATCTCCCAACTTATGAGGAATTCACTGTTTATGGCACAGTTTCCATGTTTTCGTTCCATGACATTAGAGGAGCGTAAATCAGCCGTGTGACGGCTCTGACTGGTACGGGAAGGGAAGCTGCTCTGAGAAACACCCACATTCTCCACCAGATGTGCTTTATAACCCCCCACCATCGCGGCACACTGACACCACGCTCTTTCTCTGCGAGCAAGTCTTTGTGTAACTCCACAAGTCAAAATGACCATGAGCACAAACAAAACCAAATCAAAGGGATCAACCTTGCTGTGAAAACACCTCACTGTACTGAGTGAAGAGAGCGTGTCTTCAATGCTTTACGGGCATCTTGAAGGGCCTTTCACACCAAACACAAAACAAAAAAGCTAATTGAATGGTTGACAAATGTCTGTTTCAAGAGGTCAAGGTTTTGCTGGTTACAGTATCGCTCTGTTAGCCCCTGCTGGTAGATGTCATAATTACGCACATCTGCAAAAAGCATCTGTCTTAACTGACACTCATTCAAAGTATCTGTGTATTCTTTCTGACTAAATAAAAAATAAAATAAAATAAAATTTCAGGGCAGATTTAAACTGCAAATATTATATTATGGAAAACATCGCTATAACACACCTCTTTTGTCTGTTTATACTGAGAGTAAAGCCAGCTCATGTCAGGATGGGCAAAGCATGAAGAAGCATCAGAATCATGGAGGAGTAGAAGCCGGTTAATTTTAGCAATGAAAATAGAAAATAAAACACTTGAAGTACTGTAGAGATAAAAATCATCAAAGGACAGCAGCAAGACATTGGTAGGCCTAAATAAGTTGAGTTTAAATCCATGACGTGTATTTGTATTATTTATTGTGCGTTTTTGTAAAGATGAGTGTTTTGTGAAGATTTCCCTGCGCTGAACACCTTAACAAAGCAGCAGTTTCTTGTCTCGTCAGTCCTGTGCCGTTATTAACAAGAGAGATAACCGCATTTTCAAATGAACTGACACCGTAAACATCACAAGACTCCATTTCTGGCACACCTGTTCTGTGTGAACGGAACTGTATTAGTCAACGAGTCTGTCACGTAATAGTGCAAACGCGCATGTCTCGAGTGTGAACCGTGTTTTATGTTGTGTTTAACTCACAGAGAAGGAGAAATTATCTGTCTGAAATTCATCGTTGTCTGGCCATTCGTGAAAAACCTGTGTCATCATTGGATTTGTGCAGCCGCTCTGGAGAAACTGAAACAGCCTTCTGCTCTCCAGTCATTCTCACCGTGTAAAGTGTTGGACAACATGGACTCTGTCTCAAATTACACACTTCATGTATGGTCTGGTGGACTTACTATAGCGCCACATGTGTGTGATCCTGAAGCTCACAGGCCTTTGTAGAGTGTCCCATTTGTCTCTTAGGTGTCAGAAGGATGCTCACGGGTTCCCGCTTTGCGATTCCTATGTGACCTTGATGCACATTTTCGGCAAGTTCACACTGAGGCAAGCTTCTTCTACCAACGGTCAAAGCGGCCCTACCTCGTGAGAGTGTGCACTCCGCTTCAGGTCGAACACACCTGTAGCTGTTAGTACATGTGGATGTCAATCCAAACTGACCGTGTGAACGTGCGATCTGTCGTCATTACATATGCACACAGGTTCAACTCTGCGTGTAGTCCAAAGTAATTGTTGGACCTGACTTTTACACATATTGTTTTTTGCTTTTCTTATGTTAAAAAGGAAATGTTACCTGCACAATATTAAATTAATCACAGTTACCTTAATCTTTCGGACAGCTCTAGTTGTTATTTCATTCATTTAAGATGTTGATGTTAAGGAAGAAAGATTTTATGCAAGTAACTTTGTAATCATGAAAATGAAAAAAAATTCCATTAATTAAAAAAAAGAAAAGGTTTAAATAGCTGCATAGAAATCTTTTATGAAAATAGTTTGCGTCATATACTTGTGTTTAAGCTGATAATAAGCCACAAGCTCTTTATGCAGAGTTTAAGTGAATTCACCACAGGTCTGGTCATCATTAATAATTCTTTCTGTTCTCCTATAAGACTTCAGGGTCAGTTCTCTGAACTCCGTTTATTCTTCTCTGTAGCAGATATTTATTATAGGCCTTCAGTGTGAATCTGAACGGGAACAATTACAACCAATGATCAAACAAAACTAGATAATGAGGTTAAAATGTCATCCTTGAACAATGAATGTTTTTTTTTTAATGCAAATAATTTGTTTAGGAAGCAACTAGATAGAAGTTGGCTTTGAGTTTCGTCCTGAAGACCATTTTGAATACGTAGATGTTGTTCAGAGCCACTGAAGTTTGGCAGATTTGTTCATTACATCTCTGTGTGTCGTCAATACTTGCGTATCGTTTCAGCTCTCTAACATTGAGTGTTCACCATTAAAGCTCACTACTGCCTTAATCAAAGGAAAGAGAGCATTAATCCAAGTGCTCAGGAATGTATGTGTGTGTGTGTGTGTGTGTTACAGGCTGCTGGCAGGACAGGCAGTAATTGGAGGCATGCAGATATTCAGAGCTTCTGCTCGGATGGCTTCAGTTCAGACCCACCGGTTCAATCCCTTCATTCCACCTGACTGGTGAGCAAAACAGCTGCCTTTTGTTGCCCCAGTGTGTCTTCATTGCTCTTATTAGGGATGCGCTCTGACCGGCATGTCATATATACTACATCACAGCAGATCAGCCAGCCTGCCGTCCAGTCACATGCACATCCTCGCTTGCAGGCTGCCAAACTGAAGTCTTCGTGCTTTATCATGGTTTTTTGCATTGTAGGATGTGATTCGAACGTGTGTGGAAATATAAACAGTAAAAATTGGGCCAGTTTTTTTTTAACTAGTTCTCCAGTGTGGTTCTGCTGAATGTGGCCAGCTCCAGTTTATAGCGATGGGTCCTTTGAACTGTAATGCCGCCGCTTCAGCTGTTCCTTTACGGTTCTAAGTTCTGTCTTATTTTTGCTGGTCTTTGACCTTTTATTTCTTTAATTTGATTGGACATTGTGTAAGTAAGTAATGAATTTGTCTTTTTTTTTCACCAACGATTTGGTAAGAAGAATGCAGGGTACAAATCTCAAAGTGTCCATCCATCCTGACGCACAACCACACACAGTGTGTCCGGGTTGAACTCCAACAGGAAGTCCCAGTTCCTGACACCATCAGTCTTGTCACCCAAAGGTCACACATAAACCCAATTTATGGTCAACAGCATTTGCAAAGTAATTCCACGTACAATGTCCGAGCGGTGTTTTCCTAACGTTACCCCTGGGCACAAAGAAATGCGTTTAGCCGTCTCTTGAGGAGAGCATGTTTTCTTTGCTAGAGAAGTTTCCATATCACAGAGACTCATTATGAAAGTGTCCTGAAGTGAGGACTGATCAACGTATGCAGGATGTTAGATATGAATGTACATTTTATCCAGGCCTCTGATACCGTTCACTTTCAACACCGTTGAATGCTGGCGTTAGGAAGAAGGTGTTCTGCTCATTTTCTTACTTGTAGCTAAGATTGTGACAACAGCAAAAACTCAGACAACTGTTGCAACAAACCCCTTAAGCTAAGAAAAGCCTCAGTTATATTCATTAATTAATGATTAGTAAGAGTTTTTGTAACTAAAACGGTTTGTTGCAACTGGTTGCTGATGCCATTTTTGTGGCTGCTAGAAGAGTTTGCTTTGGTTCTTGATATTTTTCTTCTGCTCTCTGAGTCTCTGTTGCCTGTTGTGTTGCCCACTGGGGATTTTAGGGGATTTTAACTCCAGCTACCAGTGGCAAAAAGATCAAATGACAAAAATTCTGTTGGTAATCAGCTAATTTTGCATGTTATATTTGTGAAGAAATTGTCTTATACATAACGCTAACACATATTCCTCAACATTCAATCAATGATATTATCCTGTCATCTCACGCATGAACATGTCAGTTTGTGTAGCTGTCCTGTCATTCTCATTGTTGATTCATAGATGCAGACAGGAACCCATGCTGCTTTGCACTTTATGCAAGGTGAGTCAAATTTATTACTATACCGGCGGCGGGGAGCCGGTCGATACTCGCGTCAGCAGCCCAGCGTTTCTCCCCACTTCACACACATACGGAGAGAAGAGCAACCGCATGACAGATTTAACCCGATATTAGCCTCAGTTTCTCTGATAATAACACAGCTAACGCTTTGGTGTGAATCACGGGATGTGAGCTCCCATCTTCAAACCGTAAGTGCATTGGGCTGCGTCAGCTTGCGAGGTTCAGAACACTGGACAAAATCTTTTTTAAAATAGATTTTACAAGGTTTTCAATATACTGAAGCCAAGACGAGATACTGCATGAAGAACAGTCTGGCGATGTTTGATCTGTTTACTGCGATCCTTTGATCCGCACACGTGAACGTGTGATTTCATCTGTATTAATTATCAAGGGGGAACTGCGACGCGTGTCTGTGAAACGGTCCTGAGTTTGAGGTCCGGCGTCAGAGCGGGTCTGTGGCAGCGTTCACAATTCCGGTGTTCACAAGTCGCTGTCCTGGCTGCAAGTTCAGAAGCAGCCCTAGAGAAGAGCGACGTGTTCAGATGTGTGTGCCGATGGTTTCGGGGCCGCCGGGTTCTACGTGTCTCTGTGCAAGCGCGTGTGCCGTGTCGCCCGTAAGGCTGGTGCTCTTATGCCCGATCTACAGTGGCAGACCGCTATGTGAAGGCAGACCGGTGGCCACTGATTCCATCGCACTACCCAGAAGGCCTTGTTTCAGAGGAGATGCTCTAAGTGGAGCTGAGAGCTCTGAGTGGACAATTAGAAAACGGCAGCGAGCGAGAGGAAAATCTACATGGCAGCTGTGAGCCTAGGCTGCCGTCGTATGCTAATGATCCGGCAGATTCCCAGGCACACCCTGACAGCTCCAGGTTTGAGCCGCGCAGCCCGAAACCCAGCACAAACTACTTCTGCGTAGTCCTTTAAGGGACTCTGAGGAGTGTTTAAGAGTCAAATGACGGCCAAACTGAGAACAGGAAACTTACTGGACATCGAGTAGACTCTCCTAAATGCAACATTTGAGTTGTTTCTGCGCTTTGAGCCGGGTTTCGTACGTCTGTTATTTTTATATGGCATTCCAGCTGATTTTGATCAAATCGCTTTGCTGCCTGAAAACTCTGTTCCTGTGCGCTTAATCCTGCCCGACCGTAGTTCAGCAACACTTGATTGTTCAAATGTTAAGCAGTACCATTTATGCCAGGGAAGACATCCTAATCAAAAGTGTTTTACTAAATAGAAACGAAATCAATGAATGAAAACTTTTTCAAGTGTTTATCTGCCGTGTCTCGTTGAGTGTGTTCCAGATCTCTTGGTTGCTTATCATGAAGCAAAGGTGCCGTCTGTAGTGCTAGTGAGCGCCACTAAAAACATCCTAACGTCCTCGTCGTGTCTGGATCATACAGTCAACATTCTCCTTCTCGCACATCATCCAATCAAATATGTGTATGCTAATGATCATACATTTTTAATTGAGGTTTTCACACTGTGTGCAAATTCACAATATTTGCAGGTCAAAGACAGGCTCATTTTTTCCTCAGTGAATGGGAAAGTGAACAGACGTGTCTTTCTCATGTAAAATGATGGTTCTGTGAGTGGTTTTGTCAGGGGTTTAGCAGATATTTAAATAAAAAAGACACTCAAAACCTGTTTGTTAGTTGAAGCTGTGAGTTAATATTTGAACCTAAGCTAGTCATTTGCCAGCCCTTACACAGGGTTCAAATCGTTACTTCTCAAGCATGCAAAAAACATGTTAAAGGAGAAGTCCGCTTCCAGAACAAAAATTTACAGATAATGTACTCACCCCCTTGTCATCCAAGATGTTCATGTCTTTCTTTCTTCAGTCATAAAGAAATTATGTTTTTTTGAGGAAAACATTTCAGGATTTTTCTCCATATAATGGACTGATATGGTGCCCCGAGTTTGAACTTCCAAAATGCAGTTTAAATGCGGCTTCAAACGATCACAAATGCAGTTGTAAACGATCCCAGCCGAGGAAGACGGGTCTTTACTAGCGAAACGATCGGTTATTTTCAGAGAAATAATACAATTTATATACTTCTTAATGTCAAACGCTCGTCTTTTCTTCCTCAGCCTGAACTCTGTTTTGGTTCCGGTTCATGTCAGTTATTGTATGTCGAAAAACTCCCATCTCATGTTCTCCCTCAACTTCAAAATCGCCCTATATCGCTGTTTTACCTATTTTGTTAAGGGTGTTTGAACTTCTTTGCATGTTCACTTCGCAAAGACTGGGTCGGTACTTCTGCAGCGATGTAGGATGATTTCGAAATTATTTTTGAAGTTGAGGGAGAAAATACGATTGGCCTTTTTTCGACATACCCTAACTGTCTTGAGTCAGAATACACAGAGTTCAGGGAGAGAAAGAGAAGACGAGCATTTGAGAATAAAAAGTATTTAAATTGTATTATTTAATGACAATAACCGATCATTTATCATCAAAAATCCTGAAATGTTTCCCTCAAAAAAAAACATAATTTCTTTACGACTGAAGAAAGAAAGACATGAACATCTTGGATGACAAAGGGAGTGAGTACATTTTCTGTCTATTTTTGTTCTGGAAGTGGACTTCTCCTTTAAGCTTTGTTTGTCACGTTAACCCGTTCCTCGCAATGAAAGCGCTCTGACAATCTAATAATTGCTCTGAAAACGTCTGGCCCCTGCCGCTCTGCATCTGCATCATGTGGCCTCTGAAAGAGAGGAGCTGAAGATCCCGCTCTAAGGCATGGCAGGTCATGGTGGAACAGGCAGATATGAGTATGTTTACTTCATTTTCCAGCTTTCATTTGCAGGTTTCCAGGAGCATTTGGAGATGGCGTTTCCCGCGTCTGTGGGGTCACCGCAGCGCCGCGCTTCAGCCCCCCTGGAAAATACATTTTTCACTCTCATAGGCAGATCAAAGGGTGAAGACGCAGATCAAAGAGCGGAGACATGCATCTCCAGTCATATCTGTGTTGTTTACATGAATGCTAAAGGCACTAAAATCAAATATATTTTACTTGAAAAATATATGTTTTGTGTCAAAGTATTTTGAAGCCACTTTTGAAGTCCATCAACACACCAGGGTATAATTTAAAAATTTCAGATGAGGGTGTCAAGCTTTAATGTGATTGGAGGAATAACCTTATACAGTGACCGAAACTCTTTGCCCTCACCATGGAAACAAGAGGAAAGCTTCAATCAGTCTTGAGATGCTTTCCAGATGCCGTATTGAGCAACACGTTTGCTCCTTGAATTAGGCGAAACGTTTACATGAATGACATCATTTCACGCATTTGTTCTAAGCTTCACAGAATCTGTGTGCGTCTCTGCGAAGTACGAACGGCTAGCTGTGACGCTCTGTATCGCGAGGATAGATGTGAGGATTTAAACGAGCGAAAGCGTTCGGACCCCTGGAGCCCTCGATTTCTCTGGATTAGTTAAACGCCCTCGTCTGCCGTTAAATCTGGAATCTTTTACCAAGTGAACGCACAGTGAATCTCCACAGATTCACATTGCTAAAAAGCACCGGAAGAAAAAGTTGGTTTGTTTAAATATGTTTTAACATTCGCTGTTTCGTTTGAATAAATGTCAGACTTTTATCTTTCCTCCATGCACAGTTCCAGTTTTCTTGTTGAGTTTATGCTTTCTTAATGTTTTATGGTTTTTATATGTGGTGCACTGGGAGTTCACTCTGTTTTATAACAAGGGCCCCACAAATTATCGTTGTTATTATTACTACGGTCGTCTTCATTAGGATATTCACGTCGGCAATAAAATATAGGATGTAATGGTCAAAAAGTTATTCTGTGCAAACTTTCTACTTCTTAACATGTGATCTTTCACTGAGAAAGAAATCACAGAGGGCTCAAATCTGGAGTTGTAGTTGGGCCAGTAAATGCTTACAGCACTTGCGTTTGAGGTCTGTCAGTGTGTTTGCGTGCGTTTCAGATGTGGCGCTCCGTGTCGGAACAGATGCGCGTTGACGTACGGACGCCTGGAGCCGCTCCAGACAGCCGCGCGCGATCAGCAGGGCAGAAGAGGTGACAAATCACATCAGGTGAGTCCACGTCTCCGCCTGCTCTCCTCCTCTTTGTCGCAGATGCAGTGCATTCCGAGGCCACATGTTAACCTTTATTCGGCACGACAAGCGCATGAATGCTTTTCATGCCGTGTAACCGTGATCCTCTCGCTCGCTTCGTGGACGGTAAATGTTCTGCTCGGTCTTAAGGTTAACCGCACCAGTTGCTAACCGAGCCTCGCCGCAGCAGTTGTTTCAGCGACGTTTGGCTCTTCGATCATTTAAATGCGGCCGAACTGAGAACAATCGATCTTCTGTCCGTCCGGAAGTATGCGCTGAACTGGTGCTCCCTGTACACGAGCCGTTTCACGTTTAGGGACAGACGTAACGTGGTGTTTTGCCGATTACGGCCGTGTCTAACCCACCTTTAGCACGCAGAAAATGACTTTATTTCAAATGAGCCGTATTGTTACGCCGATTTGCAGTAAGGCCATTTTTGCAGTGCTTTAGAATATTAAAGGCTGATTTATATTTCAGCAGTTTGACACCTTGACATTTTGGCACCCCTGTTTTGAATTTCAGCATGCGTTTTGACATGTTTATATTAATAACATTGTGATCTCTGAAGGCCATTGCCCCAGGCTAGTGCAATGAGACTACCAAAGAAAGGCATTTCAAAAGGAATTCTAGAGCAGCAGAGGGACTCCTCAAATCAGCTCTGATACTTTAGGCTGATAAAAATCCATTACGGCCCAGCGGCACAGACGGGGGGGAGGGAGCGCGAGCGCCCGGACAGGCCGAGAGCCGGCGGGGGGGGCGGCAGGGCTGGAGCTGGAGGAGTTCGGCGCTGGAGATCCGTTAATCAGCGGCGCAGGAGATCTCGGGGAAAGAGCCTGGTTTTCTGCAGATCGGTGCTGCTCTTTAAAAACAATCTGCGCTTCCAAGAACGCCTGTCTTCCTGCAGCCGTTTGACTGATGATTCCCTGCGCAGGATGGAGGTGTTAGGCCCCACCGTCCGGCGGGTGAGTGGATGGATGACATGGAGAGAGGATATTACATTAGTATCAGACATGCTGAAATGTGACACATACGGCAGCAGATGAGATTATATTAGCACACTGCAGGCTCACATTAACTCGTATGATTGAATGAAAGTGTGCCATTAGACAGCAACACAGTATATTCCATAAAATCAGCAAAACTGATTTGATCTTCCCTGTTATTCCGAACACACACACGCATCCTAGATTGTTCTGCTTAATTGAGAAGGAGAAAACAATCACATCATCTAACCCCAATTTGTTGTTGTTTTTTCCCCAAAGGGCATATTTTCAATATTTCAACACTGATAATAATCAGAAATGTTTGTTGAGCAGCAAATCAGCATATTAGAATGATTTCTGAAGGATCATGTGACACTGAAGACTGGAATAATGATGCCGAAAATTCAGCTTTGATCGCAGCAATCATTTACATTTTAACAGATATTCACATAGGAAACAGCTATTTTAAATTGTATTCTTTTTTTTTTTTTTGCAATACTACTGCTTTTACTGGAAAACACAGCCTTGGTGAGCTGAACAGACTTCTTTTAAAAACAAACAAAAAAAAACTTTAAGAGTGTAGCAGAAAAATATAGCAGATCATACAGTCCAAGGTAGGGATGCACAATTTCCCAGGAAACTCACAGACTGATAAAACGTTACTGAATGGGGAAAAAAGGGTCACCTGCATACAGTGAAAATGTCTTTTTTTTTAAGAAACACAATGAAAAAAAAATCCTCAACACAAGATAACCTGTACGCATGTAACTAAAAGTCCAGTAAATGTAAATCAGCAGAGTGAAGAGGATGTTTTTTGTTTTTTTTTCTTTTTAACCACATCAATCAGACCCTCTGCTGAGTCCAGCCGAGCCCACCAGGACCTGTCAGAACCCATCACACACCCTGATAGACACGCACACACACACACACACACACACACACACACACACTGAATCGCTCTGAATGTAATCATGTAAATCCACTGCAAATATTCACTGTCCAGATTTTTACTTAAGAGTCAATATATATTTGCAGCAAATTCAACTAAATGTATTTTCTATATTAAAATCATTTATCTTGAATTAAAAAGATCATATTTACTGTTATTTTACATTTCATTCTGAACTGACTAAAACGCTTTGTCGAGATGGAGCATCATCCGTGTGTTTCAGATTCAGTAAAAATACATTGTGAAATGACTCAGTTTCACAAAGCAGCTACAGTGTACTGGATATTTTTTGCTTTTGTTACGAATGCAGCGCGTATGTGTGTGCGTGTGTGTGTTTGGCGCTGCCCCGTGGCCTCGCCTCCATCTCAGCTCTGCTAAAAAACACGAGTCTGTGACCTCTGACCTTCGTCTGCTTGCACACTCACCGTCAGGACGCTCAACACATAGTCCGACTGTGAGTTTCCAGCACTCACATCAATTCAGCTCAAAAGACAGAGAAAGATAAAGTCACCCAAGTTCAGGAAAAAAAGCAAAGATCACGGTGAAGGGATTGAGGGAAAAACAGATTTTAAAGTCACACTGCAGCAGCTCTGAAATGGAGCCTCTATTCATGCGTTTGACACTCGCATCACAGCTCTGTTTACTGGCTGAAGAATCGCAGTTATTCTTTTCACAAACTTCCATTCAGCTCAAAGAACTTTAACTGGTCCTATTGATCCATATCATCTAGCAGAAGGTCAGAGGTCAGAGGTGCTTCAGATCGCACAGGCTCCGTGCTACGTTTTAGCCGGTCGTGTGCTTGGATTGCTATGGAAACACCGTTATTGGCATGAGCTTTTAGAGCTAAAACCCTAGACTTGTTTTCTTATAAGTGGTTCCCAAGTGAGAACAAAAGGCTTGACCAGAGATGTCTGCGCTCCACAATGAGCTCCGCGCATCTGATGTGCGCCTTTTGAAAATGCCCACCACGCTGCCGTCTTTTGAGGAGGATCCATCTTGAAATCGTTTTGAGCAACACGTTTCACTTCGCTCAGATCTGTTATAATCGCTCACATTTATCACTTTCAGGACATGAAGTGATTTTTCTTACCAAGTGTCTTCTTAACATTTTATTAAACAGACTGGGTTAAGAATAAAACGGAGCGTTTCATTAGATTTCGGAATTCAGCCGAAACGCCACAAGACTCTGTGTGTCTGAAAGAGTTGACGATGTTCGCTGATCCGCTCAAACGTGAACTCCGAACGCGAGGAAGTGCAGAACGTTATACGCCACGTACGGTCATTCAGGAGAAACTAAGCTAGGATATTATCATCACAGAAACGAAACAGGCCACGTCCCTGTAAAATACAGTATGATGCATTTGAAGAGTCTCGTGTAAAGAAACTTTTATATTGTTACAGCAACAGGCAGAAACGGTTTATAATCAGACACGTGATCCGCCTCTGAAACGCCCTTTCTGTTTTGACTGTAAAGAACGTACAAGAACAGTGAAAAGTATTTTCCTTCCAGTGTTGTTGGACAAAAGTCTGGGCTGGATGATGTCATCACTTGATTTCAGCCAGTACTGTCAACTTGATTGCACAGATACTATTTGAACTGAACTGGACAATGACAACGACGATAAATCAGTGATGAACTGACTTTAACTGGAAAACTGACTGTCCCCTCGCATTATCGGCACACCGTTTTCCTGTTTAACACTGTAAAGCTGCTTTGACACCATCTGTGTTGTAGAGAGTACTATATAAATAAAGGTGACTTGACTTAAATCAGTAAGACTGATGAAGAGACAATGATGAATTGATTTATCATTATTAGTCATTATTTCGTTAGTGTAATTTAGAGCTGAAATGTATGTTTTATAAAAGCCTCCTTCTCTCACACACACACAGAGTGGTGCAACTGAGAATATTGCCTGTTATTTTCTCCTGCAGTGTCTAATTCAAGGACGGTGGGAAGAAGTTCTCAAGGTCAGCAAGAGAGTGAGTGTGTGTCCCAAACAAGCTAATCAGAGCGGCGTCTCCTCAGAGGAAACTACACACACACACTCACGGCCTCCAGACACTCGGCTGCTCTTTTTGCCCACACTGCATCTACTGCAAATGAATCAGGTGAGAGTTGTACGGAACTGAGGGAAGACGGGCCCCGAGACCACATGGACTCACGGTGTGTGTGTGTGTGTGTGTGTCGCTGCAGCCGGACTCGCACACGTCCGTCAGACAGCGGCTCATGTCGGACGCCGCTGATCTTGCGGTCATCATTTATTCATGCTGAGCGCGGCTGAGCGGTCGCTGTTGCTCGCTGCTGAAACCCGTGGCTCAACATTCAACATCTTTACTCAAATTGTGCCTGATCTGCCCGTTTAATAATGCATCGCTTGGTTTTTTGTTATGTTAAAAAGCTGCTTTTTGCTCTGTTTGCAGGACCGTAATGCCGTGTGACACTCCCTCCCTACAGTCCCGCCTGTGGCCCGGAGACAGGAACGCCGCTCCAGTGATTGACAAGGACAAAAAGAGGTGTGATCCCATTTATGTTTCTGAATCGTCAACCGCAGCAATGGGAGACGGGAATGACAGCTGGGACTGTAACTTTGAGCGTGAGAGGTAAGGACTTCAACGAGACGATCGTGATCACAATCCAGGAACGCGATCAAGGCGAGAAAATCTTGTGCTGAGGATTTTAATTATTTATCAGGACACTGTGTTCCGTTCCTACGAAGCGAGTGTTGAAGCACCAAACTCTCATTTCTATACACACGTTACCTTCTCGCCTTTAGCTCTCAAACATTCAAAGATGCAAATATCGTACAGCCTGTCGTACAGATGATCAAAATCACTGCTTAAATGCTTTATTCCGTACTCATGTTATTCCGTACTCATGCTTTATTCAGTACTCATGTTATTTTGTACTCATGCTTTATTCCGTACTCATGTTATTTTGTACTCATGCTTTATTCNGTACTCATGTTATTTTGTACTCATGCTTTATTCCGTACTCATGTTATTCCGTACTCATGTTATTTTGTAATCATGCTTTATTCTGTACTCATGTTATTCCGTACTCATGTTATTTTGTAATCATGCTTTATTCCGTACTCATGTTATTCAGTACTCATGTTATTTTGTACTCATGCTTTATTCTGTACTCATGTTATTTTGTAATCATGCTTTATTCTGTACTCATGTTATTCTGTACTCATGCTTTA
>JAHKKF010529683.1:0-13510 GCA_019740295.1 Labeo calbasu | reverse complement strand
AATATTTACATTTAAATTTATTTAAACTTTGTTTCAGTCAATAAAAATTATTTTTCATAAATTTAGTTAACAATACACTGCTGCAAAGCAGAGCTGAGAGTACTACACTCTTATCAGGAGCTAATTATCCCAAATATTTCATGACCAGCCACTGATCTGGTGCATTATAAGTATGCAATAATATGAGAATCCATGAAACAACACAACAAAAGAGAAAAAAGGTGCCAGTGCAATTTCCCTTCCAAGAAGGTGAATTGCAAATACCCACCCATTTTGGGGAAAACTATCCGGTATTCAGTGCCACACTGTGGGCAGCTGACGGCTCCTCCGCTGTTTCCTTTCTGTTTTTCGTCCAGCCATCGCTGTAAGCAAGACTGATGGATCCACTTAGTGCAGCCTTTACACCGGCACGGGCTGACCCATTCTGCAGCCCGATCCTCCTTTTCAGTAGCAAAACAAACCCAGCAGTGCCTGTCATGGGACAACAGATTATCAGTGACCATTAGTTCTACTAACCAGTACGGTGATTCACAGCTAATAAAGAAACTCACTTCTCTGGAGGTTCATCTACACAGGCCATCTTGTGTCAGGTTCGATCCACGGGCTCCAGCTCAACCATGAGTGAGCCAGAGCAGGCTCAATGTACAACACCTGTTAATAACACTTCTGCTGTAAATAAAATAAATAAATAAATAAATATAGATAATATGTCTGGTCTTATATTTTGGTGATCAGCACTATATATGTTAAAAGGATTACAAAATAATTCACTACAAAATGTTTTTATTACAATATAGGATATGGTATGATACATAATTACATTTATACGTAATTTTTACATTCATACATCTGTCTTTGTATAAAAGATGCAGAGTACATGTTTTTTCATAATACTATTTGCGTATGAATGTCATGTCAGTAGACATTTCTCACTTAACAAACTGAAATGTAATTTCTGTTTTAATTCAGCACTATATTCACTTGGAATGACTCGCATTCAAATAACCAAACATTCAAGTTTATTTAAGTTTTAACAGCTATAAGCATACCGAAATTTGTGACTCAGGTAACATTTTTAACAGAATTCAAATGTAGATTCTCACCTGAAGATGTTTTGCGTTGCGTCTAATATGCGTTTAGTTTATATCTCCGGGTGATTTGACACTTTCAATTTCTCCGAGGACAGAACAACAACCTTATGAAGAACAACTTCCGGATAAGCCACTTCCGTATGTCAAAATAAACGTCCCTAAAATGTCTAAGAAGGCTTAGTTTGATGTGTTTAACCACTATTTATGTATTTATATGTCTTACTTATTGAGCATACATAAATGAAACTAAAAGGTAAACTAACTGTATTGGATAATTGTTAAATAAGCAAATGTAATTTTTATTATGTTTTTTAAATTAATTTTAAAAACGATAATTTAAAAAAACGAGGAATTAAATACATATATCTCTAATTATATTTGAAAATAACATATAAATACATATATAAAATTACACACTTTTTCATCGCAACCATAGAACCGTCTAGGAGGTTGTCGAACGGCGCCTGCGATCCAAATGACTATTGGCTTAATGAGCTGTCACTCATCTCCTAGTTACGTGGGTTTGATTGGCTCCCTCCACAGTGCGGTTCGGTTGACGCATCACCGCTCAGCCTGTGGTTACACTGCCAAGCAGCGACGGTTATTTTTTATTTACATGAACAGAAAATCGTAAACGGTGCTTCTTGCGAACGTGTCGACCGAAAAACGCACCAAAGCGCAGGCTGAACATGGAGTCGTACGATATTATAGCTAACCAGCCGGTTGTGATTGATAATGTGAGTATGATGTCAGCAGCCCTCCACACCCAGTCTGTGCTAAGAGGCTAAAGCTAATGCCATTGTGCCAAAACCTGCGCTAGCCGGTCAATGCTAAATGAGATGTCTTTAGGATTTTATTTATTTAGATAATAATGTCCACAGTCTGATGCATGCCTTATTAAAGCAAAAGAGTGCATCTGTCTTAATTTCGTTATCTCGAAGCATTAGCTGCTCAGAATGATGCATCGCTACAAAGCTGATTTGTCATTCATATCATTGATGCTTTGAATTAGTCTCTCAGACTTTAAATAAATGATTCCATGTTGTACATATTTATAAAATGCTGCAAGATGCATGGTTGTCAAAGAGTATCTGTCAGATAAAATCCCGTATTTGAGCTGGAGTTGTTATTGTTGCTAAGATGGCTGGCTGTGACCCCGCCTTATATATACAGACACATTTTTTAGTATGAAATAGTTATTATAAGTTAGAAAATGGATTTTAATGAAAGCCAAAAGGTTAAAGCTATAGGTGGAGAACTAGTAGGGGGCAGCTGTTAATCAGAATTAAGATGGGAATCTCAAAGCCTGAATGTGTCACTTTGACAGCTTGCCGAAATGATGAAAACTTTGTAAATTTCAGTGATATTCAGTGAGACGTCAGGGTGTTTTCTTACAGTGTGATTCTTCATAAGTCTGTAGCTGGTTGGATTTCTTGTACCTCCCTCCAGCTCTGTCTCATGACTCAAGAGCAAACAAGGAGGGATCAGATCATTAGATGATTCATTTTACAACACATCCACTGTTTAAGCCTTTATAGTTCAAGTTTATTTTAAACCACCTCCCTGAACAATTGTAGGCCATAATGTACTTTTTAACTTACTTTACAATTTCTCTTTCAGGGGTCTGGAGTTATTAAGGCCGGTTTTGCAGGAGATCAAATCCCTAAATACTGTTTCCCAAATTAGTAAGTAACCATTTTTATGATATTACTATATTGGAGTAACTTTCAAAAGTTTGGGGTCATGTGATCATGTGAGACTGAACACTGGGGTAATGATGCTAAAAATTCAGCTTTGCATCACAGGACTAAATTACATTTTAAAATGCATTTAAATAGAAAACAGTTATTTTTAATTTGCAATAATATTACTGCTTTTACTGTATTGGTGAAATAAATACAGCCTGGGTGAGCATAAGAGACTTCTTTTAAAAACAAAAAAAAACATTAAAAATTCTTACCAACCCCCAACTTGCAAAACAGTTTTAAGGTAAATGTTGTTTACTTATGATCATATTATGCATTTTGCCTCTATAAACACTGCCATTTGTTAGTGAAAATGTCATATTAGTAACGTAATGTGTTGTTAATGTGATGTGATTTTAACTAGTATGGTTTATTTCTAGTGTGGGGCGGCCCAAGCATGTCCGGGTGATGGCTGGTGCCCTTGAGGGCGATCTGTTCATTGGACCCAAAGCTGAGGTAAACCTTTTTATTTCAGTTGACGAAATTTTCCCCTTATATTTAAAGGCAATGTGATGTTCACAATACAGTCAGCTTCCATGTGCCACAGTATTCAGCCAGAAATAACATTGGCTAGGACTTGGTTTAACTTGTGATGTTATTGGTAAATAATATGTTATTTATGTGTGTTGGAATAATGTAAAAACATACAGTTTTTTTTTATTTTTGTACTATATTCAGGAGCACAGGGGGCTGCTGTCTGTCCGCTATCCTATGGAACATGGTATTGTGAAAGACTGGAATGACATGGAGCGCATCTGGCAGTACGTGTACTCAAAGGAACAGCTTCAGACCTTCTCCGAGGAGGTGCGGCTTTACGTGGTCTTCATTATGCTCATTAATCTTGCACCAGTGATTGTAGTATTATTTAAATATGATTTTTTTTAACATATATTTTATATGTTATATATTTATATACTATTATTTACTAATAATTTTGAATTAGATTTTATTTTTATCTTTCTATTTAGCTTTAAATTTATTTTTACTTTTTTGTAATATTAGTACTTCAACCTGGAGTTATTTATTTCAGTTAGTTTCCACAAATTGAACCTTTATTTATTCAATTTTAATGTTTTTTTAGTTTTAGTTTTTTAGTTTTAGTATTTTATTTACATGTTTATATGTATATGCAATTTATGTATAATTACAGTAGTTACTGACCCTAAATCACTATAAATTCTATAGTGAGTGTTTTTATTCATTAATATTATTTAGTAGTAGCAACGTCACCTTAAAGTGTAACCTTACACTACCAGTCAAAAGTTTTTGAACAGTAAGATTGTTAGTTGTTTTTTTTTTTTTTTTTTATAGAAGTCTCTTCTGCTCACCAAGCCTGCATTTGTTTGATCCAAAATACAGCAAAAGGAGAATTATTGTGAAATATTTTTACTATTTAAAATTACTGCTTTCTACTTATACTTCATATTTTAATATGTAATTAATTCCTGTGATCAAAGCAAATTTTTCAACATCATTACTTCAGTCTTCAGTGTCACATGATCCTTCAGAAATCATTCTAATATGCTGATTTGCTGTTCAAGAAACATTTCATATTATTATTATCAATATTTAAAACAGTCGAGTACGTTTTCTTTCAGGATTCTTTGATGACTAGAAAGATCCAAAGATCAGCATTTATCTGAAATAAAAAGATTTTGTAGCATTGTAAACTATACCATTCAAAAACTTGTAATCAATATAAATTTTTTTTCTTTTTTTTGGGAAAGAAATGATGGAAATTAATACTTTTATTTAGCAAGGATGCTTTAAATAAAGACATTTATCATTTAAAAAAAAGATTTTTATTTCGGATAAATGCTGTTCTTCTGAACTTTCTATTCATCAAAGAAACCTGAAAACAATTCTACTCAGCTGTTTTCAACATAATAATAATAGTAAATGTTTTTGAGCAGCAAATTGGACTATTAGAATGATTTCTGAAGGATCGTGTGACTGGAGTAATGATGCTAAAAATTCAGCTTTGAAATCACAGGAATGAATTACATTTTAAAATATAAACATTTATTTTAAATAGTAAAAATATTTAACAAATTTTATTGTTTTGCTGTATTTTGGATCAAATAAATTCAGGCTTGGTAAACAGAAGAGACTTCTTCAAAAAAACATTAAAAAAATCTTACTGTTCAAAAACTTTTGATTGGTTGTGTATATTTAAATTGTTCTCCACTTCATTAAAGTTACCATTTTCTTTTCATGTAAATTTCCATTGACAACACTGTCTTGCGCTGTACTTTTCTTGTGTCTCACAGCATCCTGTACTGTTGACCGAAGCACCGTTGAACCCCAGTAAAAATCGTGAACGTGCGGCTGAGGTGTTCTTCGAGACCTTCAACGTGCCTGCGCTGTTCATCTCCATGCAGGCTGTGCTCAGTTTGTGAGTTAATCGCCTTGAATTTCATTCTTCCTGATATCACACTTCTTATTCCCTCTCTCATGCAAACACATTTCCTGTCTGACAGATACGCCACAGGCCGAACCACAGGTGTGGTCCTGGACGCCGGTGATGGTGTGACACACGCTGTCCCCATATATGAGGGATTCGCCATTCCACATTCCATCATGCGCGTGGACATCGCCGGACGTGACGTCTCCCGATACCTGCGCCTCCTCCTGCGCAAGGAAGGCTATGATTTCCATACTTCTGCAGAGTTTGAGGTCGTGCGCACCATCAAGGAGGTATGAGACCGGTTCACATCTGGATTTATGACATGTTCTTTGCAACTCCTTGATGGAAATTATAATTCAGATATGAAAGGATTAATAAATGCTGTTTTGTTTTCCAGAGAGCCTGCTATCTTTCCCTCAACCCTCAGAAGGATGAAACTCTAGAAACTGAAAAAGCACAATACACACTCCCCGACGGAAGCACTCTAGATGTAAGAATGAGTTTGCTTGTATATGTTAGCGTATGCTAATATGGGCATAAAATTACACATCATATCCTGGTTTTATTGACTTTCAGTGGAGGAGCAGTTCAGGTTCATCAGCTCAGAACCTTCCATAATGTGGCATACTTTTCTTCTTTGGAATAAAGTGCACTGATAACTTGCTCATGATGGCACAATATTGTGTGTTAAGAAAGTAAATGGTCAATTTTAATTTCAGATTGACTTGATGTGTTACTCTCAGCTGTTTGTCGCATGCAGATCGGCCCAGCGCGGTTCAGGGCTCCAGAACTTCTCTTCAGGCCTGATCTGATTGGAGACGAGAGCGAGGGTATTCATGAGGTGCTGGCCTTCGCTATTCAGAAGTCAGACATGGATCTGCGACGCACGCTCTTCTCTAACATAGTGCTGTCCGGCGGCTCAACGCTCCTCAAAGGTAGAGCAAAGAGATCTGTTGAAAACATCTTTCAGTTCTCAATCCAGTGACAGAACTGAAACACTATCTTTGTTCCTTGCAGGTTTTGGAGACCGGTTGTTAAGCGAAGTGAAGAAACTTGCACCCAAAGATGTTAAAATTAAGGTGACTCTGCCACATCTAAGAAATGCTAACTTGGTGTGAGAATTATTTGGTTTTAAATATGTTTTTTTTGTTGTTTCAGATATCTGCACCACAGGAGAGACTTTATTCAACATGGATAGGGTAAGAACAAAGTATATATAGGGCTATGTAACATAGCCCTATATAAGTTACATTACTTTTTTTTTTTTTTTAAGAAATTAATACTCAGAAAGGATGCATTAGATTGATCAAAAGTGACAGTAAAGACTTCTAATGTTACAAAAGATTTGTATTTAAAAATATTGTTCTTTTAAATTTCATGTTCCTCAAAAAGAATCCTGAACAAAAAAAGATCACAGTTTCAGGGTTTTTTTTAAAGAAATTAATATTTTTATTCAGAAAGGATGCTTTAGATCGATCCAAAGTGACAGTAAAGACATTTTTAATGTTACAAAAGATTTATATTCTAAGATCAATATTGTTTTTTTTTTTTAAGTTAATGTTCCTCAAAAAGAATCCTGAAAAAAATTATCACTGTTTCAGGGTTTTCAGTTAAAAACAAAATTGATTTGAAGCGTGAATAAATACAGTAAAATAAATTTTTTAAAAAAAATTGATGTTTTTAAATAAATATATTAGAAGTTTAAACTAAGCAAAATTACGAATGTCAACTTGACAACTGATTGAAGTAAGTTGAAGTTGAAGCACTAAAATTGCTAACTAAAACTGAAATAAAATTCAATTAAATGTAAAAATTACATTTTAAAACTAATAAAAATGACAAGCAAATACCAAAATGACAAAAAAATGAACTAAAATGTAACTGAAATAAAGTTCAAATTAATAAAACGAAATAATTAAAAAACAAATTAGATAATCACGTCATGGCAGTAAATTACATTTTTAAATAAATTGAAATAAAATTTCACAGTATTAATGTTTTACTTTATTTTTCATCAAACAAATCCATTCTTCAATCCATGCTTCATGGTGGACTTCTTTCTAAAATATATATATATATATATATTTATATATATATATATATTTCTTTTTTAACTAACCCCGAACTTTTTAAATGTTACTACATGTTTTTAAAAGTATTTTGGTGTATTTTATGGAGTTTTCATGTTTTATTTCCTTATTCTTTGTTTAGGGGATCTATCCTGGCTTCACTCGACACCTTTAAGAAGATGTGGGTCTCCAAGAAGGAATACGAGGAAGATCGCGCCCGTGCCATCCACCGAAAAACATTTTAATGGGGTCTAAGGCCAGCGGCCTCCCTCATCTCTGCGGTTTCACATCCCTCTCCTCTCTCGCTTGGCCTCCCTCTGTTTCCCTCCCTCTTTCCCTCCCTACCCGTCCCGACAGCAAACCTGCCGGGCATCCCATCCGCAGCTAAGGCATGCCTTCCGTGTCCCCTGCCCACAGCTCTCGTTCGGGGCACCCAATGAGCGTCACTGGGGCAGGATGCGACCGGGCATCCCTTGCCCGTTCCGCACCCATCAAACACAGAAAAAAGGCTTTTCAGGGCATCAGTCAATACTGTTAACTATTGTTTCATTTAAAGCCAATGCTTCAATTTAGCGCTTAGATATTTATTACACTATTTACCCGGCCCTGTATGATATTGTCATATCTATTCTAATGAAACATGAAGGTGAATGTTTTACTCTGTTGTAAGAAATTTCATTCCAGAACCGAAGAGATCGATCATTTTCTTTAAATGTCGCAGTTGTCAGCGTAGTATTTTTATTCTTAGTTTTTTTTGACGACCGCATACGATAGAAAAAGACATCGCTCACCACTACAACAATTCACTGTAAAGGACACTACTGTGTTTCCTGTCTGTGTCCCTCCCCTTGACCGTCTCGAGGCTGAAACCACTGATTAGCTCAAGGGAACTAAATAATGTATACTGAAATACGAAGTACACGGTAGGTAGCTAGAGTTATCGCTGCTTGAAATGTCGACAAGTGTTATTATTAGTATACAGCACATTTTAACATGGAATTATCGGTTTATGGGGCGCTTTAAGGAACATTTTCGAGTTGTTTACTGTCTTTTTGTTGAAATGTTGCTCTTAGAATTATGTTTGTCAGCTTTAAGTTGTAAAGCATAATTGTTACCGCACAAACATTGACTTGATGCGATTATCCCGTTCGAGTTACGTTTTTCCTCTGAGCATTTCCCATGATCCTCATATTGTTAACTCGAGCTGTTGACTGAAGCTTTAATGAAGTCGTCCAGTGAGTTTTACGTGGCCATGAGACGTCTCGTTATTGTGGCACGATTTCGATGTAAATTCAGACTCTCCCCGAATTCCAGATTAGTGCATGAAATCAACAGAACGACTGAGATTGTGTGTTATTTCATTGTAAATCTCATCGACGTGGACATTGAAGGCAGAGGGTGGCCGAATGGATTTAGAAGCTCTTCTGGCACTAGTATTTCTGTAGTGTTTGTTGAAAGAGAGCTGCTCTCTAATGGGATGATGGGGTAGCAGGGTTGCGTTTAAGTCCAGTTTGTCCAACCGAAGATTCGCCTTACTCCAGTGTCGTCATTGGAAAGTCAGAGCATCTTGGTTGTCTTTTCTTTTTAAAGATATAGAAATATCATCATAAGCCTTGTGTACAGTGGATTGCTATTCAAACTGTTAAAAAAAAACAAAAACAAAAAATAAACGACAAAAAGGACTAAAATGTACAAACCTGTTTCTTCAATTGTTGCTTTTTCTTTTAATTTTGTAAATTCAGTATGATAAATAAATTAATGCTGTCTGAAATTAGCTTCTGTGTGTTATATAAACACAAATAGCAATGTAAGTGCTCGTCTGCTTGTACGTTGTTGCTGATGTTGTTAACAGTGGTTTTCAAGACTGCTGACGTTTTGTCACATTTACTTGGTGTTACAACCAGAAACTAATTTTTGTGTTTCAAATGTAAGTCTAGAGGTCTCTGAATCTACTATATTAGTAACATGTTTATGTTATTTTCTATTATAGATTGTGAACTATCATTTTAGTAAAGCTTTTCAAACACATTTTCTTCATGGCTCAGAAAGCCGAATTCTCTATTAAGCTCCATTCAAATTCATTCAAAGCTTTTTTTTACGTCAAAGAGACAGAAACACGCAAAATATATAATCTGTTCAATCAACCCCCGTTAATTAGCGCCTGACGTACAAATAAAAATAAAACGGTGTTAAAATACATCAAATAATCGCAAACGACTCTGATTCGGCCAGCATGGCCAGCGCTGAGAAAAGTAACAAGTATCACGTGATCAGGTCACCATCGTGTAGCTTCACAAGCGGTCTTGACAGTATTTTTTTTTATAAAACAACGACATGAGAGAAATATTCAGAAATCACTGAAATGTAAAGCCACAGTACGAAAAAAACAAAATAATTATTTATTTCCATCGTACCTGTCCAATCAGAGACGAATTTCGATATTTTAACCCCGCCCACCTCGGTCCTCTGTTGTTTCGAGATTCCGTTGTTGTATTTCTATGGAACTGCCCTACCGCGCTCTGTTTTCAAAGTCTCTGATTGGCTGCGGTAATGACGGAAGTAAACAGTATTCTGTTGTAGTCGGAAATGCTTTGATAATTTACAGTAACGTGGAGTTTAAAAACAATAAAAATAGGCACTGAAGAGTCACATTACAAGCTCGGATATGAGAAGAGTCACGCTGTTTGTAAATGGCACCTCACACAATGGCAAGGTGAGTGTGTTTTGTTATCTATTGTCTTGCTAATATAGCATTAAAGGCATGTTTGCTGAATAAATAGCATGGTGTTGCTCCTTTCATGACTTTTACATCAGGTGGTGGCAGTTTATGGGACTCTAGCTGATCTACTGTCAGTTGCAAGCACAAAATTTGGAATTAAAGCTTCCAACATATACAATGGGAAAGGAGGTCTTATTGATGACATAGCCCTCATCAGGTAAGAACAATAGCTAGTTATCTTATGCATAAAACGTGTGTATTTACATGTGTACAATATCATAAACATAAAACACTGGTGTTTCTCTGGTACAGGGATGATGATGTCCTCTATATATCAGAAGGAGATTCTTTTGTTGGTGGGTTTGATATTATAACTTGGATTTGGTGTGTGCTTCTCTTCTGTCTTTAGTTGCCTTAATCAGTCTTAATTTATTAATGTTCTACAGATCCACCAAATAACTTAGAGAGTCCGCATGAGTTTCATTCCTGGGCACACACAGATTGGATCACCCTCAATGTAGGAGGACGACGGTTCACAACCACACGGTGATGATAAAACAGATCACACTAATAAACTGTAATCCGTCATCTAAACCATCATATTTAACCATTTTTTTGTCATTATTTTCAGGAAACGTAAGCACAAATATTTTGTTTTCATTACTATATTGTGAAATAATATATTTGATTTAAATGTAATTATTTAAATATATTAATTTTTATGTAAATAATTGTACAATTAATCAATATAAATAATATATACACTACTGCTCAAAAGTTTGGGATCAGTAAGACTTGTAATGTTTTTTTAAAAGAAGTCTCTTAAGATCATCAAGACTGCATTTATTTGATCAAAAATATAGAAAAAAACAATAATACTGCAAAATGTTATTACAATATAAAATAATGCCTTTTATTTGAATATACTTTAAAATATAATTTATTCCTGTGATGCAACGCTGAATTTTCATCAGCCATTACTCCAGTCTTAAGTGTCACATGATCCTTCAGAGATCATTCTAATATACTGATTTTATTATCAATGCTGGAAACAGTTGTGTTGCTTAATTTTTTTTTTTTTTTTTTGAACCTGTGATACTTTTTTCAAGATTCTTTGATCAATAAAGTTAAAAAGAACAGCATTTATTTAAATAGAAGTCTTTTCTAACAATACACAATATACTGTAAAAAAACGTTTGGGGTCAGTACATTTTATTATTTCTTTTTTTGGAAGAAATTAATAATTTTATTCACCAAGGTTGTGTTAAATTAATAAAAAGTTTCATTGTTAGAAAAGATTTATATTTTGAATAAATGCTGTTCTTTTTAACTTATTTATAATCCATAATCAACTTTTTTGGCGTTATCTTCATGACAGTAAGCACAAATATTTTATTCTCATTAATATATTGTGAAATAATATGATTTTAATGTAACTATTTAAATATATTATTTTTATGTAAATAATAGTAAAATTGATCAACATAAATAATACATTATTACATATAATATTTGTATTTGATAATATTAGTCGACATGCCTAATTAATTAATTATGCTGATTTTTAAAGAAATATATATTTTTTAAATGTTTTATTTGTTACAGTGTTGAACAGAAAATTTATTTTTGCGTTGAAATGTAAAAAACAATATAAGTGAGTTTGATTTAAAAATAATTTTAAAAATTAAAAAAAGTTGGGGTGCTTAATTGTAATAAAAGATGTTTTTTTTATGTCAAATATTATTTATTTTTGTATTTTTTGACGTATTAAATTTTTTTTGACATTCATTTACTCCACTTATTTAATCCACAACTGTGCTTTGTGATAAATCTAACACTTTTCTGTGGTTGTTAGGAGCACTTTGGTCAAAGAACCGGAGAGCATGTTGGCTCACATGTTCAGAGACAAGGGTGAGGACCAAACCGATGCCTTTTCTGTCTAATGTTCAAAGCGTAATTTGTTTGTGCATGTGCTGCCTTACTGCTTTTATTCATGCTGCACTTTTCTTCTGTCATTTCCTGGCAGATGTTTGGGGAAACAAACAGGACGAGCAAGGGGCGTATCTCATTGATCGGAGCCCAGATTACTTTGAGCCAATATTAAATTACCTGAGACACGGACAGCTCATAATCAATGACGGCATCAATCTGCTGGGTAAGACAGTAGAGACATGTAGCATTTTATGTGTTTCCTAAGGGTTGTTACCGAAAACCATCATAATTTAGTTTTCCATAAGCATTTTCTGCCCTCTTTCTAATGTGTGTGTATGTGTGTGTGTGTGTGTGTATGAAGAGTTCAGATGCAAAAGCCTCTAAATCAATCTGACGTATTTCTTTAAAATTAGCTTTTCTTTCTGGCTACTTTGTATAGGTTTGTATGTAAGTACTGGTACTTTTGAAGCGAGTTTGAAGTAAAAGTATTTGATGGACGTATACTATGTGTCAGGAGCATTATATAATATAATATATATATATATTAGGAGTGTAACGATACACAGATGTCATGGATGGTTCAGTACGTACCTCAGTTCGGGGGTCACGGTTTAATAATATTTTGGTACAACAGAAAAAAAATTCTACTATGCTAGGTTTCTTTTCATTTATTTTAAACAGACAGTAGTACAAATTACATTTTTTCCCATCTACATGTGAAAATACCAAATATTATATCAAATTTATGTCATATATAGGCTATAAAATCTACAGTATATATACATACAAGGAGTAAATACTTGAAATATATTTAATTTAGTTAACTGATAGACAAGGGGAAAAAAACTGTGCGACACCTGAGTTTCAGTTCAGTTTTGTGACAGAAAGGGAAGTCAAATGTCAGAAAGCGACATTCTCTTTGGGTTTTTTTTAAGTTGATTTTGCTGGTATGAGGAAAGTTGAAGTAATCGCGCTGGCGCACACAAACACAAAACATATCAGTTCCAGGCGTCTAGCATTGCTAACTGGACGACGCAGTTGGTACTTTATCAAAATGAAACACAGTGAACCAAACATCAGCACGCCCGCCTCACTGTGTCACCGTTAGAATGCGACTGAAGTACAAAGTCTATAATTTACATAATAAATAATAGTTTAGCATTTGGATGCATCGCAAATATGGAAATATTATGGAATATTTGGATTTTTGCCGAATGAGAGAGGTAGGATACAAGAGCACAAAGCTCCATTTTGCGCAAGCCTTTAAAGTATACTGCTTTGTCAGTGATACCTCAGAATCACAATATCTTACAAGAAAGTTTTCTCACAGTTTTATTCATTGCCCACTTTTAGAACAGGTGTAATAATTCGTTTCTGGAAGCATCTTTGCGAATGCAATTCGAGTCTTTGCACTTGGTTCTTATCAATCATTCTGTATATATATTTTTTACATTTTAAATGAATATGTTTTAATATACAAGCTGCTAACTTGGAAATTTCAAGATATGCGAGCAAAAATGCTCCTGACAGTTCAGCAATATGACACG
>JAHKKF010529681.1:5738-22998 GCA_019740295.1 Labeo calbasu | reverse complement strand
GTGTTCACCACTTCTAAGAGATCTGCTTCTAAACAGTTAAACACACTTTTGAAAAAAGATGTGGGAAGTGTGTCAAGGTTGCAGGTTGAGGATTTAAGCTGTACTATTTCTTCCAAAGTTTTGCTATCAGTTGCTTCAAAAACCGACATAGTGACTTCTTTTTGGAATTGCGGTTGTATCTGTCTGACCTCTGCATAACTTGAGGATGTGCTAATCACCTTTCTGATATTATTGATCTTCTCCGAAAAGAAGGAAGCAAAGTCATTGCATTTGCTGTCGGAGAGCATTTCACTGGGAATCTGACTTGGGGGGTTTGTTAGTCTCTCAACAGTAGCAAAAAGAGTGTGTGTGTTGTTTAGGTTGCTGTTTATAAGGTTTGAGAAGAACTTCTGTCTTGCTGTGGCTAGTTCCACATTGAAAGCATGAAGGCTGTCTTTATAGATGCTATAGTGAATTTCAGGTTTTGTCTTCCGCCACATCCGCTCAGCTTTTCTGCATTGTCTTTTCATACTCTGTACTTATGACATAAAACTAATTATGCATACAGTATAAATAAAGGTATTGCATGAAAAAAAAAATAAATAAATAAATAAAAACTGACATTAACTCCGCTATGTAGTGTTTTTGGTTTTGCTTTTTGTTTTAACTAGTATTTTCCAAAGGTAGCTAGTAATTGTGATATTTTGTTTTTCTGTATATGACAATAAATGCTGCAGTATGAAAACATACAGGACTTTTCACCAAATCACTTGAACAGTTGTGTTTCAAGAAGCAAATAAATAAATAAACAAATAAATAAATAATCATTATAGAAAGAGTGGGGCGATTTTGCCAGCCTGTGCATCTGCATAGTAAAAATAAAAATGCAAATATACATGCAAATGGGCCTATTCTGATACTGATTGATTTCTTATTTCTATTTTTTCTTATTTTTTTGAAGCAAGAGACAAAGAATGAAAAAACTGAGTACATTAAAAGATATTTATTTATTATTTTTATTTAATTATTTAAAGATTATTATTTGTATAATTTTTTTTAATGATAATAAGTAAATAATACATTAAAAAATTAACATGTAGCCTTCTGTTAAATAAACATTCCATTTAAAAAAAAAAAAAAAATCAAATGAAAAGTAAAAAACCACATACATGTGATTTTTTTTTTTTTTTTTTTTTTTTTTTTAAATAGGTCTTTTGCACTTAAATTTTAAGATTCAGATTCAGCCCTGCATTTTAATAGTTGTCACTCTTGGAACATGTGCTTAGCAGCATGAAGAATAAAACTTTTATTCAAATTATGAGTGTTATGTACAGAAAATGAGAAAAGAACCCTGCTTTTATAATCAGTGAGCTTGTTATCATTTAAGTTCAGCCACCCTTATTATTAAAAAGTAAAAACTGTATATATTGCACTATATATTGCACAGTAAAGAAGAAAAGGGAAGTAAGCTAAAACTGTTTCTCTTACATTACTGACACCTGTGAATAGTGATTATTGTCAGGCTTATAATGAAAATGTTAACATATTTAGTTTAATCTTTAACACTGTTTTAAATGTTCAAATGTAATTTTCACAGTTGGAAAGAAGAAAAAAAAGAAAAATCTTGCATACCTGACAATAATTGCTTAAATACACAAACTTACAAACTACTTGCATGTATAAACATGTAAAAATAATAAAGAAGTAATAAGATCCTGATGGATGAGTGCTTATCTTACAGTTTTGCACCTCTATTTTACGACGAATCCAACAGTTGTCAATCCAATCCAAGCATGCTCCCACTGTAAAACAGTCCCTAATTAGACTGTACTATGGGTTTTTTGTTTCTTTGTTTGTTTTTAATAAACTCATCATTCCAACCCACTAAAGTATAGTCAACATTTGAAGTGGATCAAAAAATCAAAGTTGTCCTTAGACAAGAACGAGTATTGTTTTTGTTTTAGGACAACTTTGATGAAAGGTTTTGATCCACTTCAAATGTTGACTGTATACTCAATCACCGTACCAAAGATCCATGCTGTGTTCTGCCCTTTAATAAGTCAATTTGTGCTTATATTAGACAAGACTCATTTCAGTTGCTATTTGTTTGCTAACATTATCAGCAGTGTTTTGAGTTTAATCTATGATAAACTGTTTCTGTTTGTTCTGCAGGTGTGTTTGCCGCTGAAACAGATGAAGTGAACAGAAAGACAG
The DNA here is from genome assembly GCA_019740295.1 of Labeo calbasu. Lineage (NCBI taxonomy): Eukaryota > Metazoa > Chordata > Actinopteri > Cypriniformes > Cyprinidae > Labeo > Labeo calbasu. The sequence goes on along the minus strand of JAHKKF010529681.1, from coordinate 20,805 downwards.
TGATGGAGGGAGATTCTGTCACTCTAAACCCTGATATTACTCAAAACCAGGGATTTACTGAGATGCTGTGGAGGTTTGGAGATAAAAATCTATTCGTTGCTCAAATCGATGGAAGTAGAATTTCATATAGCAATGATAAGATATTCATAGACAGACTGCAGCTGGATCAGACTGGATCTCTGACCATCAAGAACATGAGAACAAACCACTCTGGACTTTATAAACTAGAGATCATCCGCAGCACTGGGACCACATATAAGAAATTCATTGTAACTATCTATGGTGAGTACATACTTATTTTTAAATAAGATGTTTTGGAGTTTATTGTTGTTTTATTAAACTGTACTGAATAGAGATTTAAAGTGTGACCAGAAAATATATTTAGAAGTATTACAGGATTGTAGTTTCACTATATAAAAAACAGCATCTGTAATGGAACACAGCACTTTGAAAGGTGTTAATCATTTTTATGACCACTAGATGGCCATAAAATAAACTGTGTTGAAAAGATTGGAGTAATGAACCTTTTCCTGTTACAATTGTGTTGAAAACATCGCTCGTTCAGAACACTTCACTTCGCCATCACTAATTCACTATTCAGAACAGCAGCATGATGTTAAACAAAGGGCTTTGTTAACCAAAGAAAAAAAAAACACTCATGGTGCAAGAAAAGAACAAATAGGGTATAGCGTGATGAGAACTGACCAAGAACTGAAAGAAACACAGGGCTTAAATACACAACCGAGACTGTTAACTGAAATGAGATAAAGGTGAGACAATTAAATTATTCAATGCAAAACCATAGGAACCAATGAACCCAGACAAAGGAAACTGATCTAGAAACAGTGAAAACCAAGTCAAAAGACCCATTACTAAAAAATATGGCCAGATATTTTTAGTTTAATTCCACTGGTTGTAGTATTGAAAAAAATTAAAAGCAGGATCAATTGTTGTATAGAATTACAAATAGTAATTCTGTCTGTTGAACACGGGCAAATGCAGTGATTCAAATAGTGAAATGTTTCTGTGCTGTTTCATGAAATAAGACGACTCACATTAGTCAGTGAATAACTGTTGTACATCTCAAATTAAATACTTTTATTAATCTACATATGCCTTTTTTTGGCAAACCTTTAGTCCAAAGTGAAGAGAGAAAGGAGCTTTGTTTTTCTCATGCTCAATTAACACGTAATCGCCAAATGTTAATGCTTCTCTAAGTCTATTTACAATAAAACACATGCAAAACTGGCAAAATAAGGTGTGAAAATATAGTCCTTCAGTTTGTTTGCATCCTTGAGTGTCAGCATGCCAATGAGTGTTTTCGCTTGCCATCAATCTCATTGGTTTGTGCTCCTTTATTAACTTTATTATGCGCCTGTGCATTTAAGTCACTTTTGAGCAGACACAATCAACGCACAAATACGTAAATACATAAATAAGTGTGTTTATGTTAAATAATGAATACATTTAAATTAAGAAATGCATTTAAAAAAAATTAAATACAGTACTTAAATTAGATTAATACCATAAATAATTGAATATATGGCTCCTACATGCCATAATCTAAATTAACTGACTGTAAAACTTGATATTTTAGTGCCAGTAACAGTGTTAAATATGTTTAATCTCTCTGTGAATCTCATTCTTGTAGAGTCTCCATCTGTTATTGATGTTGGTGAAGCAGAAATGAAGGCTGTGTCTGTGACAGAGGGAGAATCTGTCACTCTTCCTGTTCCTCAACTATATGGAGATGAGCTGATAGTGTGGAGGACAGGCCAAGGAAAACTTATAGCTAAATATGACATAGAGGCCAAGAGCCCACTATTATATAACACTGATGAGAGATTCAGAGACAGACTGCAGCTGGATCAACAGGCTGGATCTTTGATCATCACAAACACCAGAATCACAGACTCTGGACCTTATACAGTGAAGATCAGCAGCAATGAACAGACTTCATACAAGAGATTCACTGTTACTGTCAGTGAGTAAATCAAGTCTGATTTTACTGATTGTTTATCAGATGTCTATGAATAATTGTATTAGTTAAAACTGTTTATGTCTTAATTACTGACACCTGTGAATATATCTGTAATAAATATTGATTATTGTCAGGCTTATAATAACAATGTTAACATATATTTAATTAGTTTAATCTTCAACACTGTCTTAATGTTTGTATGTAATTATCACAATCATTAAAAAATAAGATGTACGTACCAACTACACACTCAGGTTATATAGTGCTGATGTTTCTAGTGTTTGTTATAGATCTGACACACATTTACACTAATGACTCTGTCTTTAGTTGTTCCAGAACCTCCAGTGTCTCCAGGTGCTGCAGCAGGGATTGTTGTTGCTCTTCTGCTGGTGGCTGCTGCTGCAGCTGGTCTTGTTTTTTACTATCGCCACGAGATCAAGACTGAACTACCAAGTGAAACGTGTAAGTATTACAGTTGAAACAGCAAGAGAAAAAAACTTTATTAAGTTAAGCTATTAAGTTAAGTTAAGCTTTATTGTGTTTCAGTAGAGTTTAAATGTGTAGTATGATTATTCATTCAACATTTCTACTTTAACCACAAGTTCTGCTTGTATTTGATGCAATAATTAATGAAGTGTGTGATTGTCTAGTATTGAGCTCAGTTACATTAATATAATAATTACTAAATCTGTCTGTTTAAAATGCTGAATTTCAGATCGGTCTTTGATTGTGTCTGTTTGTGTTTGTTTATGTAGTTTAGTTCTTCTTCTATTGTAGGTTGAGATATTTAGCAGAAACTGACTTAAATTCATAGTCCTGCTGTCATTTGGTCTTTCATTGAGGTTTCTTTTTTTCTGGGTCACCTCAGTCTTTCATAGCACCTCACACATTTGCTTTTGTTTGTGTCATTGTGTGTAGCTTCATTCCTTGTTCATTTAAACATCATAAACTATTAATACAGAAACTCTAAACAGAAAACCAAGAAAATGATATGGAGAGAGTTTGTACGTCTACTGTAAATTAAACTCATGTTTATAATTTAGCAAATATATCTGAACATGTCTGGTCAGTTAGTGTTGTTTATTTATTTCTATGAAGGAATAGTTTATTCTAAAATATAATTCATCATTTACCAACATTTATGTCATTGCAAATGCAAATGACTTTTTAATTAAATACAAAATAAGATATTTTGATAAACCTTATGAAGTTCTCTTCTATACAACAGTAGTTATAGTGATCATGTCTGTCAGACAATTTTGAGTATTAGTAAGTGACTCGTTTACTATATTCAAAGTTTTCTCAAGTCATGTGATGTGTGTGAACAGATAGAAATTTGAGTAATTATTCACTGATCATCTTCCTGTTCACTAAAACTCTGAAATGCAACACGAAAGGTATTTAAGCTACAAACATGAAAGTTTTTTTTGTTTTTAGGAATTAGTTGATTGAATATTTCATAGGTGAATTTGACACGTGTCTGAGTATGAAAGATAATATTTGTGAATTACAGCAAAGAGTTTCAGCAAACAAACACTTAAACTGCACATAAAGCTGTTGGGTTCAGAAGAATTAATGCGCATGGAGTCATTTTCTGGAGTCTTTAATGTCATTTGTGGAGACAACTTTGTGAAGGCTATTATAAGCTGTCATTACATGGAAAAAAGCTGCATGAAGATTCTTCAAAATCTGCTCATTCGTTAGACGAATGAGGACGAGTAAACAACAGAATGTTTTATTTGGTTATATGATGATATAAAAGATGCATATTAGTATTTACCTGTAAGAACAGTTTAAAAACAAGTTTGTTTGTTTTTTGACTAAAACTGTTTTTAGTGGAAAATATTTAATTAACCAGTTAATTCATGTTAGCACATGCAACATTTTTACAGATTTTACATATGTTTAGTCAAAGTCATCCAGAAGATGAAGTGATTATTAGCAGCACCTATGAAGAATCACACAGTATCCTCTTAGTCCTTAAATCATAATGACATGTTCATGCAAACTCAATAATTATCTCCTCATTTCTTTGTTTCTATGTGCTGCTGTCAGGGTCAGTGCCGGAGGGAGATAATGTCACTCTAAACCCTGATACTGAAATACAGACAGGTGATGAGATACAGTGGCTGTTTGGAGTTGAAGAGACTCTCATAGCTGAAATCAAAAAGACCAAAGAGATGACTAAATATCATTGTCCTGGTGAGATATTCAAGAACGATTTCAAGCTGGACAAGATGACAGGATTACTGACCATCACGTTCATCAACACTCAACGCACTGGACTTTATACTCTGAAGATCAGAAGAGGCAGAGAAACCTTAAGGAAAAGATTCCAAGTTTCTGTCAAAGGTGAGTCACTCCAGTCAGTGTAATAATGATCACATTCTTCATCATTCATTCATTTTTTTCTGAAGTGAATTCAGCTCAAACTGATTAATCTTTAGACTCCTTTCAGAGTTTCTCAGATCATTCAGTTTTTAGTGTGTTTCTGTCTTTGGTTATCATAAAGTTTGTTTAAAATATCACTCCATTTGTCTATATTGTCATATAACCACATATAGTGACTACCAAAATAAAGCTACCAAAAATGAAATTACAGCATAAAGGTTTCTACACAGTGTTTATGGAAGAGCCAGAGCTCAAGACCTGTACTAGTTGTCTGATGTATTTCCTGTGCATAGAACGATCATCTCTAACACTAGAGAATAATGTCAGTGAGAGATGCATTTAATGTTTTGTACAGAATTTCATTTTAGCTCAAACTTTTCACAGAGCAGTGTAAAGATCATCACAGATAAAGCAGAATCTGCATGATCTGTGTGTAGAAATGTAAAACTGTAGCGTTCATGTGCACACATACGTGATCTAATGGCATCTGTGTATTTCTATCTTTCTGTGCACTGTTTTCACACATGAAGAGAGGATGAAACCAGTGATGGAGGGAGATGATGTCACTCTATACCCTGATATTACAATGCAGACACATGATGAGATACAGTGGCTGTTTGACAATAAAAAGCAACAGATTGTCATAGCTGAAATCAAAACTGGAGAGATGACTAAATATGATGGTCCTGATTGGAGATTCAGAGACAGACTGGAGCTGGACAAGAAGAAAGGCTCACTGACCATCACAAAGTTCACAGCTGCACACACTGGATACTACACTCTGAAGATCAAAAGAGACAGAGAAACCATATACAAAAGATTCTACATTTACAGTGACGGTGAGTCATTCCAGTCAATGTAATAATAACCACATTCTTCCTCATTCATTCATTCTTTTTTTTTTTTCTAAAGTGAATTCAACTGCTTAATCTTTAGAGTCCCTTCAGAGTTTCTTCAGATCATTTGAGTTTTCAGTGTGTTTCTGGCTTTGATTATTATAAACTTTTAAAAAGTCCATTGTCCTATATTGTCATAAAACCACATATTTTGACAAAATGACAGAAGCCCCCAAAAATGAAATTACAGCATAAAAATGTATACAAAGTGTTACTGAAGAGCCAGAGCTCAAGACCTGTGCTAGTTTTCTGGTATTTTCCTGTGCACAGAACGACCATGCTGTATTTAATAATGTTTTTGTATAGAATTTCATTTTCAGTACAAACTTTTCACAGAGCAGTATAGAGATCAGCACTGATAAAACAGCATCTGTATGATCTGTGTGGACTCATTTCAAACTCTGTTGTTCACATGCACACATAATTGATCTAATGGCATCTGTGTATTTCTGTCTTTCTGTGCACTGTTCTCACACATGAAGGGAGGGAAATAGCAGTGATGGAGGGAGAATCTGTCACTCTAGAGCCTGCTGCTGAAATAAACAAAGATGATTTGCTGTGGCTGTTTGGAGATGTAGAGCTGCTGACTGGAATAGCCATGTTCAAAAGAGAGACTGGAAAGATCTTTACATATGATCGTGTTGCCGGTGGGAGATTCAAAGACAGACTGGAGCTGGACGAGACAACAGGATCTCTGACCATCAGAAACACCACAACTGCACACTCTGGACTCTATAAACTACAGATCATATCCAGCAGTGGAGTTTCAGACCAGTCATTTAATGTCACTGTCAAAGGTGAGTAGCTCAAGTCAGTATAATAATGATCACAGATCTTCATTGGCCATTTGGCTTCATAATTTTGTTCTTCTGCATGTAATTCAGCTCAAACTGCTTAATGTTTATTCAGAGTTTGATCTGTAGATCATTTCGTGTTTTAGAAATAGATGATTCAATTTTAAAATCACCCTTTTTTAACTACATTATGAAATAAACACTGTTCTGCTGCTGTCCCAAAAGGTACCTTCTTACATTTGTTTTTTTATATCAGCACTCTGTATAAAGTTCACTTGGATTTGTAGTTTTGTCTTTGAATTTCAAATCTGAAGCTAATACACAGTAATATTAAGTTTCTGTTTAACAAAACAGTCTTTATTCCAGACTGATAAAACAGCATCTGAATGATCATGATGTAGTCATTTTAAACTCTGATGTTCACATCAACACACTTGATCTAAAGACAAATTTGTCTTTGCTTTTCTCTGTTTCTATGTGCTGTTGTAACAGATGAAGTGGAGGAGAAATTAGTGAATAAGGGAGGTTTTGTCACTCTAAACACTTATACTAAAATACAGAGAGATGATCAGATCCTGTGGATGTTTGGATATAATAACAATCTCATTGCTCAAATCAGCGGAGGGATTGGAGAGACATATGATGGAGCTAAAAACAGATTCAAAGACAAACTGAAGCTGGACAACATGACTGGATCACTGACCATCACAAACATCTCAGCTGAACACACTGGACTCTATAAACTACAGATCATCAGCAGCAGCAGAGGGATCTTGTACAAGGATTTCAGTGTTTCAGTACAATGTAAGTAACTGTCTTTCAGTTTATTTTGTAAAATGTACACAAGTGTAAGAGTGATGCTGCACTGAATGAACAGTTTTACACTGAACTGAATTTTAATAGGCAAAGGTGCACATTAAAGTGTGTAACTGTATTTTCACATTCATTATGCATTTTCCTCAATTTATCCAGCTGGTTAAAAATTATTTAATGCAGAGCAGGATATTAATACACCAATTAAGTATAAATAATTTACCTGTATTTATAAATATTGAATGTATATTAAAACATGCATTTTGTTCTAAAATATTGTTGTTATTAATGTCACATTATTAGTACAGTGGCAAACCCTGGCATAGGCAATATAATCAGCTGTCTAGGGAGTCATGGCATGAGGCACCGCCTGCACATGCAGCTTTCAGACAGACATTTCTTTTCTTTATAGTTAATTCATGGCATTTTTTAAATGTTGAGAGTGCATTAACATGAGAGCACATCCAGATAATGCATGAGCACAGTTTTCTCTGCTTGCAGGATGATTTCCTTCACTCACAAAACAAGAAACACACTCTCAGATATACAGTGTGTTATTAATTTGCTCTGCTCTCCATCAGATAGTGTGCACTCACAAATCTCTATGTGCTCTTGCTCTTGAAGTCTTTTCTCTCATGGTTTTATTGTTGCAAGAATCTATTAACCATCAAACTTCCACGACTGATCAGTAAAATAACATTTAAATTGTAAAGAAATAAAGGATCCATTGTTATATGGTGAATATACAAATTTCATGATGTAGTAACTTTTTGTTTTGTAGGTATTTTTATTATTTAATAGTTATTTGAGAAGTGTTTATAAAGTTATACAATAAAAGTGTATCAAATGTATGTAATGTTGCATCTTTACACCTTTTGGCAGTGACGTGTCTTATTTTGCCTGAGACACCAAATAAACCAGAACCACTACTGCATGTACATGTGTAAACAAACACACACACACACACACACACACACACACACATCCTTAATGAAACTTTACTGACTTGTTATAATCTCCTAATTTCTTTGTTTCTATGTGCTGCAGTGACAGATGAAGTGGAGAAGAAATTAGTGAATAAGGGAGAATCTGTCACTCTAAACCCTGATACTGAAAATACTGAAATACAGGGAGATGATCTGGTCCTGTGGATGTTTGGATATAATAACAATCTCATTGCTCAAATCAGCGGAGGGATTGGAGAGACACATGATGGAGATAAAAAGAGATTCAAAGACAAACTGAAGCTGGACAACATGACTGGATCACTGACCATCAAAAACATCTCATCTGAACACACTGGACTCTATAAACTACAGATCATCAGCAGCAGCAGAGAGATCTTGTACAAGAAATTCAATGTTTCAATAAAATGTAAGTAACTGTCTTTCAGTTTATTTTGTAAAATGTACACAAGTGTAAGAGTGATGATGCACTGAATGAACAGTTTTACACTGAACTGAATTTTAACAGGCAAAGGTGCACATTATAGTGTGTGACTGTATTTTGACATTCAATATGCATTTTCCTCAATTTATCCAGTTGGTTCAAAATTATTTAATGCAGAGTAGGAAATTAATACACCAATTAAGTATAAATAATTTACCTGTATTTATAAATATTGAACATATATTAAAACATATTTTGTTCTAATATATTATAGTTATTAATGTCAAATTATTAGTAAAGTGGCAGATCCTGGCATAGGCAATATAATCAGCTGTCTAGGGCTCGCAATGTGCTGAGGGGCGACATGAGACACCGCCTGCACACGCAGCTTTCAGACAGACATTTCTTTTCTTTATAGTTTATTTATGGCATTTTATGGCAAAATGTTGAGAGTTAATTAACATGAGAGCACATCCAGATAATGTGTGAGTGCAGTTCTCTTAAAAATACAGTGTGCTCTGTTATTAATTGTCTCTGGTCTCCCTCTGATATTGACATCCTTAAAGAAACTTAACTGACTTGTTATAATCTCTTCATTTCTCTGTTTTTAGCTGCTGCTGCTGTCACAAATGAAGTGAGGGTGAAATCAGTGATGAATGAAAATAATGGTGAGATTCTGTTGTTTGTGCTGAATATCTTTAATTTTACAACAATATCATGATCTGATGTGTGTGATTTAGCTTCATTTAGTTTTTTCATTCAGATTTCAAACAAATGACTGTAAGTGAATTAAAGAGTGACTGTCCTGAGAGAAATTATTTTAATGCTACAAAGATTCAGTATGTAGAAATGTAAAATATCCAATTAAACTTTAAATTTCAGTTTGCATATGTTCATAGAAGCATTACTGAGTTCACAAATATAATAAATGTCATTTTCATTTGAGAAAAGTGCTTTGATCCTATCAAATGAACAAAATGTGCTGCTGACAAACTGCATTAAATGATTTTCTCATTGTAAAAGCATGTCATTATTTGTTTAGTTTGCATCTCATATATAACAAAATCCACAACAGTGCATCTTCTGTTTTTAATTTGTCATTGTCTCTGTATTTTCCTTCAGATTCCACAGAAGAGCGAGTGAATGAATCAGTGACTGTCGATGTGCCGCTGCTGGGTGGAGAGAATCTGGATGTAGTGAATGATGAGGAGGGGACGAGTTCACTTTAATAACATAAGACCCGCCCACCAGTGTCAATCACTCTGACATCATCAACATTTCAACTCCAGCTACAACACCATAAACATGTTTCTGCTTTGAGCCTCTAAAATCTGTCCAATGAAAGTGAGAAATTAAACTGTTTTGAGCTGTAAAACTTCATTGTTTTAGAACCAAGAAACATGTTTATCAAACACTTTCAAATATAATTTTATTAGTGTTACACGTCATTCCTGTTACTCTGTTTAGCACAGTATTAGTTTGACTCTCACAGTTTTGATTTTGTGTGATTGTAGACAGTGAGTGTCAGAAAGTATCATATGCTTTTTTTATATCAATTTTAATATTAATTTAAATCATTTTAAAAGTTTTTAATTTTTTTGTTGTGATTTGTTTTTATGATTATTCTACTTCCTTTTATCTAAAGCACTTACATAATTATTACGTTTTACATACAAAATTACCTTTGTGTATGAAATGTGCTATATAAATAAACTTGCCTTGCCTTATAAGAAGTTTTACCACAGCAGTGTTTCTCTAAACATTGTATTGGCCAGAATCAGATTGTGTTGATGGTCAGGATTGATCACAGTGTTTCTCCAAAGCTGAGGTCACATGATCTTCTTCATGTGTATAGTGCCTTTGTTTTCATGCTGAAGCAGTTGAAATTTGCTTTATTGCACTTCAAGCAAAATCATTTGCTGGATGAATAAATGCTCATGTAAGATATTGATATATCGCTGATCTTAATTTTGGATCATTTCTGTCCTCAAGTCAACAGACGCTGATACAGCTTTTGTTTTCTAAAAACTGTTTTTTTTTTTTTAAATGCAATGCATAAACAATGTGTCTAAATATACAATTATATGTGACTGTTACAATACAAATAATAAATAAAGACAAATTCTGTTGAATGTTTTGCTGCATACTGTATGTTTTCTTTGATTAATGCACTACATCAAATCTTCAGAGTAGACTGAATATGACCAGATACAATTAATAAAAGAAAGAGAAGTACCGTAAAATAATTTGAATTCTAGTTGTGTTAGTTGTAAGCAGAAATATCAGGGACTGAAAATGGAGCTATAAAATCAATTATTCACTGAATGAAACAGTGCTAAATGGTAATTACAGTGACAGTAATAATAACAATGTTTTGTGTTCGATTTATATGCATTTTTTTAAATTATTTTACACTTCACATTTTTGTTTTGGTTATTTTACAGTTTAAAAGTAGCATCTAGACAGGTTTTTCTGATGCTCAAGTGCTGCCAAGAAATGGTTTTAATATGCACTTCATCTTTTTCAGCACACGATGGCAGTAGAAGAAAAAAAAAAGTCTAACGTTCATAAATTGCATATAATCCATGTCTCAGATTGTAATGTGCAAATTGACCAATAAAAATATATAAAATAATAAAAATTAATACATTTTTTAAGTAATTGCACATAATTCACATTTCCATTTTCCATTTCATATTTCTATTTCAGTGTTTCATCAAAAAAACCTGAAGAAAACACATCCACGTATTCAATAATCAGATTTCAATAAGCAGCACAACTGTTTTCGTCGAAGAAGAGTAATGTTGAAAACAATAAAAAATAGTTTCCACATATCAGCTCCCAATGGACTAAAATATTACAGTTAAAGAGCGATTTTCATATTTGGTCACAAGGGGGAGCCACAGCAACGTCATCATCTGCATTAGGAGAGTCACGTGTTGCTGTACAACATCATCTTGAAAACACCCAAGAAAGAATGATTCAGTGGTAAAATGTAACAATTAAATACTAGCAATTTATATTGCATATGCCATTATTTAATCAAAATACAGAAATTAGTTTGAATTGCCTTCAAAGGAAGATATTTGTGTAGTTACAACATGTAACCAGCAGAGAAGAGAGAAATGAAAACACACCATGACCTACAGAATACTTTCACTGTAAATTATTAACATAAAAGTCTTATGAATGTTCTAGTATAATTAAAGCAAAATGTTAATTGAATGAGACCATTTCATGAATCCAGATTTGGGAACAACAACAGTTTTCAATCATCATCAGTATGATGAGATAAATCTTAAATATAAATGTTACGTATAATACAGGAAAATACAGATTTTTTACGAGATTATGTTTGTAAATATTTAAAAATTAATATACAGATTATTAAAAAGAAAAACATTTTTAAGGCCTTGTTTTTTCATGTTTGGTCAGTAGTTTGGGGCAGCTGTGGCCTAATGGTTAGAGTCGGCCAAAATTAACCAAAATTAACCATGGTTAATTTTTAGTAAGAGCTCACATGGAAGACACATGACTGGCAAATCAACATGATTTTTTTCCCCCTCCAATAAGGTAGGAAGAATTTTTTTAAGCAGTGTAAATTTAATGAGACAAGTATATGCGACAGTTTATTTTTTTAAGCTTGATTACTCTTCTACACACTCAAAGGTATCTATATTTTTAGGATATAGTGCAGGCTAAATAGGCAAATTGGGATACAGCAGAGAAAACTTGAAAAAGTAGCTTTTTGCATTGTATCTAACTCTGTTATTTACACTATTGACACCACAGTTGTCAGTATCAATCATAAAATAATAAATATCAGTGACTAAGATAAAATATTTCAAAACAACAGTAAAGGAGATTGACACTAATTCTCTACTCATCAGAGACTGTGACATTAAATCTCTCTGCTGGTAAAAGTGTTAGTTTAAATAAATCAATAGATTTAATTTGAAATAGTGGACCACAACTAGCAACATGTTAGTAAGAAAATAAAAGCACATTATGGCATATTTTATTTATAATGGGAATAACAGTGAAACAATGGTTGCAGATTTTGGTCACACTTTATTTTACTTTTTTCTTTTTTCAGTAAATTGCTTACACTGCTTTTATCTCGCTTGTTACTTTTTGATTTTTGAGAGTGTGCAGACTTTTTTACCTTTAAGGTCCAGTTCTCACCATTAACTGACTATTACCGAGGACTATTACCCTTGAGCTTTTGAGTCTGTTTACTGACATACATAATTCATTATATCAACATTACAATAAATGTACTGTATGTGTGTCAAAAGCAGACAATTTCTATGAATTTAAAAACAGTATATCCTTGTTCAGGGGTTTTCTGTCTCTACAAAATGGCCCTGCATGGGTGTCACACATTAAGTTTAATGCTTTTTTGGCACCTACTGGTGAAAATAAATGGCAGTGTAGGTCTAGACATGGATTGTGTACCGAAACATAACGTGTTTCCATATTCAGTCACAAGAGGGAGCTAAAGCAGCATCATCCATAACAGGAGAGTCATATGTTGCTGTGAAATATCACTAAAAGCATCCAAATAAAGAAACAACAAACACTGCATTACAAAATAAAACACTTTCAATTAATATGTTATTTGCAAATACTTTCATTTCACCAGAACATATAAATAAGTTTGATTTGGGCTTCAGATGAGGAGGTTGTGCCTCATTTTTCCAGAGTGTAATTACAACATCAACCAGCAGGAGTGAACATGAGAACAAAACAATATGACAAAATGCTCAAAAAAAAAAAAAAAAAAAAAAAAATTAATAATAATAATAATGAATCCATCTCCGGAAACAAAGAGGAATTCAATCACCATCACTATGACTGACATTCAAGACATTTAATCAGAGTTCTGCTATATAATTAGATATTTTAATATTTCCTAAATATACACAAATTGCTGAACAATACACTGAACATTTTTCACAGAAGCTTCTATTGATGATTAGGTTATGTAAATTTTGAACACTTAGACAAAGATTTACAAAGTTTTCAGTTTCTATGGCCTTGTTTTTTCATATTCGGTCACTAGTTGTTGCTCCAGCAGGATCCTTATAAACCGCTTTAAAATGACTGAAAAGTTTAACACAGTACAAACAAAGTCTGTCTATTCTATAATCTTCACATATGTTGAATATCATTGTTCAAACATTCTGATGCACTGGTCAGTTTCTGCTCTGTTTTTCACACTTGTATCTCTCACACACATTCATGTGCATAAAAACAGAAGTAACTTAAGTTTGCTTGACACTTTTATCTCCTGAGAGCTTCAGTTTCATGAAGGATTTAAGATTTCAAGATTTCTCCATTCAAATAGACTGGACTTGGTCATGGATGCCCAAAATATCTGCCCAGATGCTTTTCAAATATTGCTGCAGAGTGAGCAGATTTTCCTTGAAATGGCCTTGGATTGATATTGATTAATATATAAACAATTCAAATAAGTTATTATTGAATAAATTCCCATATATCAGTGTTTAAAGGCCTGACATATCAATGAGAGCAAGTAAAAATGTCATGTGTTTCCATATTCAGTCACAAGAGGGAGCTAAAGCAGCTTCATCTGCATTAGGAGAGACACTGTACAACATCATCATGAAAACATCTAAAAATAATCAGTCACTGGTTAAATATAAAATATTTAAATATTTGCAGTTGTGCATGTTGCTACAAAATACTTTTATTTCATCAGACTACACATATATGTTTGAATGTCATTCAAAGAAGGGCGTTGCCTTGTGTTTGTAGGTAAGTGTAGTTTCATCATCCACCAGCAGGGGTGAACAGACCATACAGTACTAACCTAAAATGAGCAAACAGTACATATCATGAGCCAGTGAAAATGCATATATGATGAAAATGCTCAAAAATGCAAGTATTGTGAATGTCCATGTATTTTAAAATGACAGTGTTGTTTGGAGAAAACCATTTCATTAATTCATCTGTGGAAACAAAGGATTTCAAACAACAGCAGTGACAGACATTAAAGATATTTCATTAGAGTTCAGTGAGGAAAATGAGCTGCTATTAAATATTAATATTTCCTGATCAAACACACAGATCACTGAATAATACACAGCGTTTCCCAGAGAGCTTCTGGTGACAACGACCTCAACAAATCTGATTTAAAATCATAAACAGGATGAGGTAGCAATTACATCACTCATACAATAATTTAGTAAAATATAGTCTTATATTTGGCGCTCCAGCAGGGTTTTTAGTAAAGATGTACTGTCTGTATACAGTTAAACTGAGTTAAAATGAGTGAATCAGAATTCTAAGAGTTTGGCATGTTTATTTGTCAATAAATAAATAAATAAAAACACCTAATAAAATCCTGTTTATTTCCTATAATGATGACCTGTGTGTGATGTTTGACCTTTTGACCTTTAGTCAATATCATTCACACAGTGACTTTCAGGATCACAATAAACTGTCAAAAATCATTTCTAAATGTGTAAAATGACAAAATTGTTCCAAACAGTAATAAAGCAGAAGTGAATCATATTGAGTCAGAATTAGTTTGCTCTTCACTTAACACAGATGTAGATCCTGTACAATGTGTCATTATCTGTGTACTCTTATGTACTGTTCTGTATTTTTTATTTATTTATTTTATTATTATTATTATTATTATTATTATTATTATTATTATTTTTATGTGACATCAACATGATTTGATTATGTTATATAAAGCAGATCTAAATGCTATTGGTTAGTATTAAAAATAATATTTCCAATGTTCTGGTCAGTTTCTTCTGTGGTTTTCA
>JAHKKF010529680.1:0-20456 GCA_019740295.1 Labeo calbasu | reverse complement strand
GCCAATACCCGCTGCGCAAGTCCAAAGAGCTGAACCAACAGGATCCAGCTACATAATCCAATGCATCATCAATGCGCGGCAGCGGGTATGAATCCTTACGGGTGACTGCATTTAGTCGGCGGAAATCCACACAGGGGCGCCACCCCCCCGTTTTCTTCCGCAACATGACCATGGGTGCTGCCCAGGGACTGTCTGAAGGCTCAATAATGCTGTTAGCCGCCATATCTTGAATCATTTCTTCGGCAGCTTGACGCTTTGCAAGAGGCAGTCTGTGGGGGCGCAAGCGAATGGGGGCAGCATGGCCAGTGTCAATGTGATGTTGCACTAGAGCTGTCCTGGTTCAGTCCTCCTCTCGGGCTGCAAAAATGTCCACCAAGTCTCTCAATAAGCGTTGTACTTGCTCCTGCTGCTGTGCGCTCAGATGCTCACCACTTTAACGCCCCAATTCCTCAACAGCTGCAACAGTCTCAGGTGATGGGTGGGCGAGTAGAACGTGCGGTGATATGGCTGGGATGAGCTGGTCTGAGATGCAATACTTCCCCGGTGCTCCCCCTTAGTCTCTGCAGCGGCGGCTGGGGACCGGTAAGCAGGGGTGTCTAGGAGGCGGCTGCGGGGCAGCAGCCACTCCATGATGGCTCCAGCCCGACCGGAGCGGCACAGTCTCATTACCGAGGCAGAGAACAGCCCCCAGCACATCAATACGTGCTCCCCAGTGGGCCAACAAGTCCAAGCCAACAATGCACTCATCTCTGATGTCAGCGAGCCAGAACTCATGGCTCATCTGGCTCGTCCCCACTACCACAGACAACAGTTTCTTTCCAGGCATTACTGTCCTTTCACCTGTGACAGTGAGCAGTTTGGTATTGGTGGGGGTCCAGTCCTCAGGAAGAGGACCAGCTGTTCTTGGCAACAGTCCTTTTCGTAGCAAGCAAATGGTGGACCCCGTATCCACCAGGGCACTGCAGGGCTGCCCGTCAACAATGCAGTCCAAGTACAGTCCTCTGGCAAGCCCGCAGTGCCCCACTGTAGGACAGTCATTGTGGAGGGGTGCCGAAAAACGGGGTGAGGGTCCCCTCACTGCCTCACTCCGAGGTCGTTTCCCGGGGATGATGTTGTACGGGGTAGGGGACTCGGGGCAGGGCAGTCCCTGGCGAAGTGCCCTGGTTCTCCGCAGCGGAAGCAGCGGTCTAGTCTCAACCTCCGTTGGGGAGTCAACACTGGTTGAGCGTGGCTGACCTCCTCCTCCTCAGGCTGGACCCCATCCACCCCTCGTTTGGCTGCTCTCGTCAGCTGGCGCTGGAGTGGAGATCGACCTGTCGCTGGCCCAGCCTGTAGCACCTCCTCAGCCCGCTCAGCCTCCCTCAGTGCCTCACTCAGATCTCAGGGTGACAACAGGCGGACATGCTGGTGGAGACGCTCAGGTGTAAGGCCCCGCAGGAAAGCATGGAGGCTTAGCTCCTCCCTTGCTGCTGCCGGGAAGGTAGGGTAGCCTTTCCGGGCATAGACCCTGATGTCAGCTGCGAATGCACCCACGCTCTCTCCTTCACGCCGGCATCGGTTAGTCAGCTTCTCCCTGCTTTGCTCTGCCGAGGTTCTCTGTCCGAAGCGGCGGTTGAGAGCAGCGGTGAGGGCCTGGAGATCACGCCGCTCTTCAGGGGACAGATCAATGAGTACCTGAAGCGCGGGATCTTCCAAGGCGAGGGCCAAGTGTGTCGCAGCCTCCTCACTGCTCCATCCATCGTGGAGGGCGGCCAGGTCTACCTGTGCAAGGTAGGGCTCCAGGGGCGTCAACTCGCTGTATCGTGGCAGCTTGGCGGGTGATCGTGTGAGGAGGCCCGGCCGGCTGTTGATTTGGAGTGTTTGGAGTGGCCATATCAACAAGTCCCTGCCCTACACATCTCTCCCCATGACGGTAACAGTTTTTATATAACAGAGCTGCAAATGAAACAAACCCACCCAAACTAACTTGAACATAAACACACACAACATCACTAATGCAAAAACCCAACTGTCTTGCTTAAATAACGCAAAGATAAGTAAACTCTAAAGAAATACCCATAATGCACCCGGCTGCTAGCACTGACTGCCGGGTCATTACAATATAAATTGCTCGTTCTAAGGTTATAAAATCATAACGGCTTATTATGTAAGGTCTTTACACACATAGTTTTGTATGTTATATTGCATTTCTGCCAATAAATTCTCCTAAATATGACACACTGCACCTTTAAAGAACATCCAAGACATATGGTTGATGAGTTTGTATCTTCATCGGATCAGATTTGGAGAAATTTAGCACAAGTAATCCACGAGTTGAATTTCCAAAATGCAACTTAAATGCGCCTTCAAACGATCCCAAATGCGGTTGTAAACGATCCCAGCTAAGGAAGAAGGGTCTTATCTAGCGAAACGATCAGTTATTTTCATTAAAAAAATACAGTTTAAATACTTTTTATTCTCAAACGCTCATCTTGCCCTGCTCTCTTTGAACTCCGTGTATTCTGGCTCAAGACAGTTAGGGTATGTCGAAATACTCCAATCGTATTTTCTCCCTCAACTTCAAAAATCATTTTAAAATCATTCTACATCGCTGCAGAAGTTCCAACCCAGTCTTTGCAAAGTAAACATGCAAAGAAGATCAAACACCCTTAACAAAAAAGGTAAAACAGCGATGTAGATTAACCGAAAAAAACAGTCCAGGCAGAGTAAGACAAGACGAGCGTTTGACATTAAAAAGTATATAAATTGATCATTACACTAGATAAGACCCTTTTTTCTCGGCTGGGATCGTTTACAACCACATTTGGGATCGTTTGAAGCCGCATTTAAACTGCATTTTAGAAGTTCAAAATCGGGGCACCATACCAGTCCATTATATGGAGAAAAATGCTAAATATTTTCCTCAAAAAACATAATTACTTTACGGCTGAAGAAAGAAAGAAATGAACATCTTGGATGACAAGGAGGTGAGTACATTATATGTAAATCTTTGTTTTGGAAGTGGACTTCTCCTTTAAGTTGTTTTAACTTTAAACCTTAAAACCAAAACTCCAGTCCATAACCCATAATAACACTTCCTCCAGTGATAATTCTATGCCCTATTGCCCTCTTAAATCCACTAATAAATTAGTTTAGAACTGTTATAGACTGTTTTTGCTTGTAAACAGTGCTATTTTTCTCCTAATTCAAATGAGATGACTTTTTCACTGGAGAAAGCAATTATTGATAAAGGACATCTCAGTGATGGATTTGTTTATCACAAACACGCAGCTTTTTTCAGTTGATGGACCAGAGTCATGTGAATTACTTGTGGATTATTGTGATGTTTTTATCAGCTATTTGAACGTTCATTCTGGCAGTACCCATTTACTGCAGAGGATCCACTGGTAAGCAAGCAATGTAATGGTAAATTTCTCCAAATCTGTTCTAAGAAAAAAAAAACTCATCTACATTTTGAATGGCCTGAGGGTGACTACGTTTTCAAGAAATTTTCATTTTTGAGTGACAGGTCATAGTTAATTTTATTATATTTGGCCCACTCTGATCCTTAATATCTATTTAGATTGATGAAGACAACCACAATGTTTTACAAAGTCATGTCAAGAATGACCATGTGAATCAGTTTTTTTTTTTTTTTTTAAATTGCTATTTCACACACAAAACTGTCCACAAGCATTGAATCTGAACTTGCTCAATAAATTAATTACTTGTAATAGCATGTTTTGCTATGACGTGCTTTCTGGACATGAAAAACAATAAGCAGAGAGCCCAGGCCATCTGTCAGCTATCAACGGCATCAGATCAGCTAAATCTTTGGAAAGAGCTTAGACTTTCTGCCTACATTTGACAAAGCTGCAATGTTATGGCCAAAGCTGACTCACAGGGTTTCTTATTTCTTCTTATGTAAATATATATATATATATATATCACAATCTATCTATCTATCTATGTTTTATTACATGTTTGTTATAAAATAACTGATAACATTGTTATGAGAAGAAGAAAGAGCAAACTGACTGAACCCTCCCATGAACAAACAGTTGATGAGAATGCACAGCCTGTGTCCTTGGCAACAACAAACTGATAGACAGGACATGACATTCAGTTCGTGGCTGAATCGATGAAACTCAATACCAATCCGACCTACTTGTTATATAGGACAATATCGGGTCTCCATACATAACTACTAGGTATACGGATGGTATCAAGCCCATCGTAGTCTGTCTTATTCCAGGTGAGGTAGGCATCAAACCACACCTGACGATTCCACAAGTATGTTGTGAGGATCTGGTTTCTTTCATCCTAGGAAAAAAGGTGCATTTAGTAACCCATATTAATACATATATTCCAGTCAGCAAAATAAACATCAAAATCACTGATCATTTAAAAATAATTTAAATGTTAATTGATGTAACACTAATTTTGTCAGGAATTGGTCCAAAAATACATACAACGGTTGAATGCTGAACATGATTTTGGTTTATGAATTACAAAACATTTTAATATTTTTGTTGAGGCATGTTAAAAGATGAAAACATAAAATAATGTCATAGAGTGGACTGTAGATCATAATGTGTTTCTAACTTTCTAAAAAAAATATATAAGATAATCTGACCTTTTTTATATAAGATAATCAGACCATTTTGTTCAAGTTCATGATTTAGAAACTGAAGACGTTTGTTAAAAATGTAAAAAAAAAAAAAAAAAAATTATTGACCAGTAGCATGTGTACATGTAGCATGTGTATGTGTTTAAGATGTGTACACCCACATGTATTCAAGGTTTAAGGAACATATTGACTTGATGAATATTATGTTTTTACAAGCAAAGCAACTGTTAATGCACTGTAATTAATCAGCTGGGGATCATATGGTGATATGTTGTCTTGTCTTGCCTTCCATATTCAAGACAATTTAAAAGGACAAAGCTAGGGCAAAGCAGCAAATTGAGCCCAAAAATCACCAGAGTGAGACTAAGAAAGAATGTGTGATTGACTGCGAGTCATTACCATGTCAATGATCTGGGAGAGAGTGATCTGCAAGGTGACGTTAATGATGTTGTCCGTGTCCTCCACAGGCCTTAATGCATTGGTGTAATTCACAAATAAATCATTCAGCAGCTTGAATGCATATCTCCCCTGGGCACAAAAACAGACTGTCGAAAAGGAAGAGGAAAATGAGAGAGTGGATTTACATTTGGTTGTTTTATTTACATTGATTTATCAATTCAAACAGACCTACATTTAATCATTTAGCAGACTCTTTTATCCAAAGCGACTTACAAATGAGGACAATAGAAACAATCAAAAATATAGCTGAAAGCAGCGATTATTGGGGTTCAAGCACTTAAGGCATTTAAACACATAAGAAAAAATACATTGTATTAACATGGTTGTGTCCACCTAACTCAATGATTTAAAGAAGCATTTTTGGTAAATCCAGGTAATTTACTACAGAAATATGATGATTTTTAACAGTTATGACTGTTAAAGCTCCACCTATGGTCGAAATTTTATATAATTTTCAGTGCTTGTTTAGAATAATCTATCGCATATGCTCAACAAGTTTCATGAAGTTTAGAGCTTTCGTTTAGGATTTATAGGCCTTTGGGTATGGCCCTTTAAAAATGACCACGTTGTAGCTTACCAAAATGTAAAGTTCAATATTTTTTGGATAATTATGGACCTAGAGGGCCCAGAGAATTGTACTGCAGTTTTTTTTGTTGTTGTTGTTGTTGTTGTTGTTGTTTTTCAAGGACTAGTGCACAAAAGTAACCTTTTTAAATCAACTTGAATATTTAATGAACAATTTGATTAACAGCAGTGGTCCTAAAGTTGTTTAGAATGAGGAGATTTATAATATGATACGAAGATGTAGTATTTGTGTGAATATATCAACATGTTCTGCAATTTGAGGTAATTTACCTTTGACATGTGTTTTATTGATTGTTTTTCTTGATTGACATATTGTCCAATCTCCATTAAACTTCTTCTGAATCAACTGATGCATGTGCGCACCAAGTTTCATGAAGTTTTGAGTTTGCCTTTAGGATTTTTAGGCTTTTGAGTATAATTAGCCCCACTTTTTTTCTAAATGACCCCGCTATAGCTACCCAAAGGATAAAATTAAACTTTTTTTCCTTAATTATTTATCTAGAGAGTCCAGGGAATTGTGCAGCAGTGGTTTGATCAAGATATGGTGAAAAAATAAATAAAAAGAAAACAAGTAGATAAAATAGAAATAGAACTGAGAGTTCTAGTGATGTAGATGGAAAATATGTTTTTAGCCGCCTCATGAAGCTGCTCAGATCAGGTTGGGTAGGTCATTCCACCAGCAGGGAACAGTTAAGGTAAAAGTGATTTTGTGCCTTTTGGATGGCAAAACAATGCGCCATTCACTTGCAGAACGCAAGCTTCTGAAGGTCACAGAAGTCTGAATTAGTGAATTTAGGTGGTTGTTTTGTAGGCACAAGACGTGTACATCAACGTCTTGAATTTTATGCAAGCAGCTCTTGGTAGCCAGTGTGGTTTGTGAAATTCAAATGATTATCAATCACAACTCCAAGCTTCCTGGCTGTTCTGGAAGGTGTAATGGTTGATGCACCTCTTGGGTTGGCTGAAACCACAAGTAGTTCTGTCTTGGCAAGGTTAAGTTGAAGGTAATGGTTCTTTATCCAACAAGAAATGTCTGTTAGACATGCTAAGATGTAAACAGCTATCATCTGATCATCATGATTGAATGAGAGGTAGAGTTGAGTGTCATCAATATATGAAAATATAATGTGAAAAGCTATTCTCATGTCCTTTTAACGAGCTTGGTGGCTTGTGATGGAAATAGATTGGTAAGAATTCAAGGCTAATGAAAAATAATTTGAGCACTTGAGGCATTTGTTCATTTTTCTACAGCAATAAGCCATCAGACCTGCAGCACTCTATGGAGTGTAATAATTCCTAAATAAACAGAATAGAATAATCTTTTTTTGATGTAGAAGAAAGTGAAGATATTCCCTGTTCTGATTTTTCAAATTCCCTCATTATTTATGACAACTGAATTTGAGTGAAGGGCAAACAAACAAGAATAACATAATTCGCCAAAGCAATAGACGTATAGAGAAAACCGTTTGCTACAATAAACTCTAAACACATTTTCATTCATGTTAAAAGAATAGTTTTAATACTTTTACTCTTTTACTGCAGTGGATCAGTCAGTGAGAAAGTGATGTAATGATAAATTTCTCCAAATCTGTTCAGATGAAGAAACTCTAAAATGTAGTTATAAATTCTGTATGGTAAACTCTGTCTATCTGATTTTGGTGCCAGTTCAGGGCAGCCTGACGCCTCAGTTATGATGAATGAGAGTGCTGCTAACGGACTTTAACAGCAGGTGCCATAAACAGAAGAGCTACAATAACCTTTCAAACTGCAACTCATATATTTAGCTGAATTACGGCCACACTCAGTGCAGTAGGGGAACTCTAGTGAACAAGCAAGTTTACTCAATTACCCTCTCCTGTTCCCTTAGGATGAGTGTGGTCAGCGCTTTCACCAGCGAATCAATTCACTCCAAGTGCCAGACAAAATAGCGCTCTAATGAAAGATAAAAATGGAGGATGTGGTGTGAAAAGGATGTATGGGATCTAGCTGGCAGCGCTGCTGTCCTGCAGCACGAACTGAGCAAGTGTGCAGAGAAAGTATCAAATTCTAGTAACCAAAAATCACTGGTGCTTGTTTAGACAAAATGTAAAAATGCACATAAATTTTGTGGGTCATATATGACTATTTTGTTAGCTGCCGCAGATAAAAATAAACTTTTAAGATATAAAATTTAATACTACATACTACATTGTGTTTTTCTTTAACAAAAACAAAAGAAAGAAAGAAAGAAAGAAAGAAAGAAGTAAAAAAGTTTCCTGTATGTGTAGACACAAGAGTGAGCAATATTGCTCAATGTCCAATATGTAAATTACAAATCCTTCATAAATTCAGTCACCCATACACAAACCACTCACAGGAGTTCCATTGCTGCATTAAAAAAAAAAAATAAAATCCAAAGGGAATTAAATAAATTATTTGTACTTCTGGGACTGCTGGTCTCTGTCTTTTGTCTACATGCCTCTATAGTATTATAAAGCATTTTATCAGTGCGTGTCATCAGGGTGATGAGAATACAACACAAATTGTAAGTTATAGATTAGCGTTGTCTTCTGTTCACTGCTGTTGTTGTTAGGGTTGAATCCACAGATGTTTCAGATTAGAGGGGGGCATGTCCATTTTAAAACAATGTTCATGTGTAAATTGATGCTTAATTTGGAATCTTCATCTTTATCACATGTAGAATATTTATTTGTATAATATCAAAACATATAAAACTTAATATCAACAACATATTAAAAAATAAACTCTGGGGGCAAAATGCAATGCAATAAAACAGTAACACACAGAAACACATATAGCCGATATAAAGAGTATACAACACTAATGTCAGTTCTATCAATAAGTGTAAGTAATTTTAATCTTGTTCAAACTAACGTATAGTCGACATATAAATACGACAAATAGACTCACCTGGAATAAAACCAGTGGTGACAAACAAATGAAGAGAAGCCAAAATGACGCGTGAATTCATTTTGTGTCCTGAATGAGGAATAAAATCTCTTCTGTGGTCTTATAAAAGCAGATGCAGCATTTCTCAGGTATTCCCAGAGAAATCCCTCAGGCAGAATCAAGATTCATGCGCAGCGAGCCTCGTACGTGCTAGTTACAGTAGTGATGACGAAGAGTATCAGTTCTAGATTTGTACTGTACTCGATCTGAACAGATGTAGTAATGGTAAAGTGAGAGCATTTTGGCAGTTCTAAAAATCCAGTGCGTGCTACATCATGAAATAAAATAACAATAGACTGCTTTTAAGGTATAGTATTAAAGTGATAAGTGCATGAACGTTAGTCACCGACGTGTCAGCCTTTGTTTCTCATTAAAAGTATGTAGAATATATATACACAGACAACTCTTAAATGAAAATTATTTTATTCAGTTTTATAAAACAATTAAGCACATCCATGCACAGCCAATAATCAGGCAGCCACAAACACACCCATTCAAAGAACAGAATCTTAATTACCTGAAACATAATCTGTCAAAAGTCTAATGTTTACAATGCTTTTAGAAAACATACATTACAGGAAACAAGCACATTACTAATGGCTGAAGCATTTGTAGCACTTTCAAAAAAAAAAACAAGAGAAAAAAAAAAAAATAACCTGAGGATGAAGGGTTCACATAATGCTGTAATGTAATTACATCAGCGAAACCCTATCCTAGTCAGAAGAGATGTCAAGTTGACTGATTAAAGTTTTATAAGAATCACCAGTCACATATTGTTGAACACTTTAGAAACCTCAAAATATATTTCTATCAAGTTCTCTGATCAATAGCATTGAATTTATTTTGTTTTACATTAGGCAAACCTTTAACAATAAGGTCTTCCAAATTAACATGTCGAAAACCCTACAAAAATAGAGATATGCCCACACTTTTACATTTTTAAATGTTGCCATATATTTTTGGTATCAAGAGATTAATTTTAAATAAATGGTTAACCTCCTCAAAAATGACCAAACCTTAATCATTTACACCCACAGAAGCACGCTTGCAACTTATAGACTAAGGCAGTCCATGGGAACAATTAAAATAGTGTACTTACAAAGGTATACACACAGTTACACTAATATTTAAAAACACTATGACTGAAAAAGAACAATCCAAAGAAAATGTTTACATATTAAAGTCTTTATGAATTGTTTGGTGGCCAGAGTACACTGTACGCTCTAAGCACATAACAGAATATTATACTTTAGCTCTGAATGGACTAGATGATGCTTCACAACGTAACTTTTTAACTTAATAGACAAATGTTAAAGTTCTTAAATTTGGCTCCCTTCAAATACCTTGGGCAGATGAAATCAACAGGTGCATTCAAAGAAATACTTTAATTATTAAAGACACCCACATTCAGTTCTAGAACTACAAAACAGATTTGAAAGGGAGAAAAACTCCTACACAAACACACAAGGGAATGCTTTATTCACAAGTATTGTGCCTAAATATGCATCGAAAGTTCAACCACGGCCTGAAACAGCCATATAATTGGAGTGCTGAAGGTCAACCCAATCAAGACTCATGTTATTTCTGCAGAAGTGATTAAGATACTTTTATCTTATCAGTGACTGATAACATACTCTTGCAGGTACGACTGAGTAAGGCTGCGGAGTTCTTCTAAAGCATAGTCCTCCGGCATGGGTAGACGTCCAATGTGTGGAGCAAGCTGACAAAGAGGGATGTGTCGGGGATCTGGAGTGCCTTCACCACCTTGCTGGAGACTCAAGACCACCCGAAGGATGTTAGCCACACATTTGGCCATCTCTACAAGGCAAGAGAGATGCAGGGTTACAATTCTACAGCATGTATGTGGATTCAAATGGTTAATGCAATGAGGTTTTAAACTTGAGGAACTGAGGAACATAACTTCAATCCAGTTTCATAAACCAACAAAGAAAACAGTTGAAATCAACTTATTAGCAACAGTATTGCAATATTAGAATTTTCAGACCTGATTGCGCAAGTCTGTCTTTAGCTTTGGAGCAAGGGAGGCGCTCTATTCTACTGCAGAGAGATGTCACCTCTGTATGCAGTCGCTCAAGCTCATAACCTGGACTTTCCGTCTAGAGGTAAAAAGTAGAAGACAACCTCATTAATAGTTTCTTAATCTTTTGTTCTAGTTGAGCAACATGACATCCTGAGCAGCAGGATACCTGTTGGATGTCCTGCAGTATCTGAATGACATGAATGTAATCAAGGTAGACTCGTCCAGACGTGTCCCAGTCCTGAATCTGAACATTGCGCTCTGGCACTGCCAACCCCTCTAGGAATTCCAGAAGGTACTTATGATTATCATTAATGATGCAATCTGAGGAAAAAAGACAGAGGATGGACTTAGTACAATCATATGGTTTCATACAGAGAATTCATCAGCAGCTGCTAAAGAACAATCAGAAGATTGATTATAAAACACACAGAGCTTTTTCCTGAGTAAACGATAAGCGCCGCCATTAAGAATTCAAACTTCCATTTGGATGCTCTTCTGTTCAGGTCTCCAACATTGCAAAGTGATGGCGCTATGGAGCCATGTGCTTTTTAAAACCATTTTACTACGTTTAACATTAGATTATCAGCTCTGAATATACGCTAATTTGACCAGAAACACTGGAGAACTGAAATGCAAAGTATCCTTCAAGTTAAAAGTCAGGCGTGACTTCCGCGTTCAGGAAAAACGTCTATAGTTCCGGTCCTTAATCCTGATTGATTGAGTCGCATTCTAAGCTGTTGTAGATTACAAACATACACCTTTGTTTACTTCTGTGTTGCTTGTCAACCACTTTGTTGTAACCACAACTGTTTCTGAGGAACTACACTGGTAGAAAAATACTGTTTTTATTTATATCATTACACTCTATTTGCTCCGTTTTATTTTGTGAAACCTTACTATGTATATGGAATAACCATTCATAAAAACAATAAGCCCCGAGAAGCCGTGGTTTACAGTGAATCTATAACAGCTAACAGGGTTTTAGGCACTCCGCTTCATGTTGTGCCTAAGAACAGCCCTTAGCCGTTATAAATTCACTGTAAACCATGGCTTCCTGGGGCTTATGGCTTTATTTACCCATTTCCCTTGTCGAAAACCTACAAAGTACACAAAGAATATAGTGTAATTTTCATAAGTTGGACGACCAAATTAAAATTAAAGTTATACAAAATCCAAACTCCAAAACATAGCTATAAAAGGCATAAAGGGGATATCAGATGACCATTTCATGAAATGTCTGTAACATACTTTCCTCATGGTTATGTATAACAACACCCTTTTCACTTTGTCAAAAACAGCTCTGTTCACAGTGACCAGTTTCGGTGCATTTCTCTTTAAATGACAATGTGCTACTGCTCAACCCACCCCTCTCTTCTGTGGGGAGTGTCAACACAAGCAAAGTGAATTGCTACCTTGAACTCCGTATATGACTTATTCATGTAGCTAGCTACGTAGAAACTGGTTGCAAATTGAAACAGCTTGCTGGATGACAGTTTCAGACTCAGACAGCCCATAACAAACAGGCTACATGTTTTCTTTTCAGCTTTTCTGAGCTGGTAGACATGCCAGAAACCTAACTAGACGCAAAAAAGTAATTTCTTCCGATGCCCCCTTTAAATCATGCAGTTTCAGTCCAATTTACTGAACAGAAAGTGATGTTTGAGTTTAACAATTGGCAAGTAGTTTATTTTATGTTTCATAAAAGTCTATACTGCAAAATATATTATAGCGTATTTTACCATTTTTTTTCTGATGACTTCAGTGTGAGATACAGTTTAAAAAAAAAAAAAAAAGGTTCTGTGGTGAAACCACTTGCAGTTCTGCTTATGTATACAAGGTAAATGCATTGTCTAGAACTGGGCAGCAAAATGAATACATGTAGCTTGCATTGCTGCAGGCGTGACATGTTTTTGAGTGTCATTAAAAGTGTGTTTGTGCACTTTTGGCTTAATCAAACCTGATGCCAGGTGCTGGATGACCAGCCGATGGCAGTGATTCCAATGGCCGGCCTTGTAAAGGTGCAAGGCCTCACTACGTTTGTCTCCCTCTCTACAAGCACGGATGGCTTTGGCCTCATGGATCCACTTGATAGGGATCAGCAACTTTTCCGTGAGAAACTGCTCCTTCTCCATTGACTTTTCCGTCTCCTTAAGGGAGCAATGCAAGTTAAGCATCTCCCGCACTGCACTCTCTCTGCGCCTGAAAGCAGTTACAAAAAAATGGAAATCTCCTCATGTACAGTCACTCAATTCATCCTGACATATAACCTATCAACAACTAAATAAGTACTCCAAACAGAGCAGACACTTACCCAGAGTCAGGTATGTGCAGCAGCACGAAGATAGCCATCTCCCATAATCCTGCACTCTCCAGTTGGGCAGCATAGCTGGCATGCAGCAAACCCTGGCATGAGGTGGACAGGTGGTTGTAATTAAGAGCCTGCAACACGTTCCACAGGTGCCAGCTCAGCCGGTAGTCCAGATGATCAGCAGTTACTGTGCTGGGGTCAAGTAGCTGTTGTAGGCTATAGTGCCTAAAGAGAGGAAAAGACAATAAAATCTGGCTGCATACATACACAGCTGTGGATACCATCTTTAATTAAAAACGAAGAAAACAGAGGGCACCATTACAAACCTGTCACTGTAAAGTTTGAGTAGGTGGAAGCAGATGTCATAGAGCGGCTTTTTGGATTCCGTCTCATCCATCTCTTCATCCAAACCCAACAACTCGAGTTCATCTACATATGGAGGTAAAGGAAGGCAAGCATACCTTTTCACCTCCTCTGAACCCTGAAAGACACACACAAATACAGTTAACATTTTAAAATATGCGATGACAGTGTTTATCAAAAATCAGTGGCATCTCTCTACAAGGTGGTGCAGAAACATGCCAGATTTGCTTTTGCTAGTTGCCATGGTAAGTAATTCTATTAGAGCTAAATCCAATTCTTCAAAAACACTTTCTTACTGCATCGACAAAACAAAAGTCACTGACATTTTGGCCTGGTCAGACAGGGTTTAGACTAAGCCAGGATTAGGACATTTAAGTAATTTTTATGAACATGCCTTAGAAAAAAACATTACTGGTGTGCATCTTGAGACGACAAAGGCAATAATATGTTTTAAGATCAGTCTGTGTAAGTTTCTTTCAGTTGAAACAGCTAATTTTAGTCTGGGACTAGGCGTAAGCCTTGTCTATGAAACCAGGGGATAGGCTTTTAACACTTACTGACCTTAAACTTTTTTTTATAAATTTCTGTTGCAAAAATAAAAGTAATATTTTCATTCAGCAAGGATTCATTAAAGGGGTGGTTGATTGTGATTTTACTTTTTAAACTTTAGTTAGTGGGTAATGTTGCTGTTTGAGCATAAACAATAACTGCAAAGTTATGACGGTGAAAGTTCATCACGTCGTAACTTTGTTAATGCCTTCAAGTATGGCTGGTAGGGACTACAACGAGCTACATGTTGCACTGCTTTAGAGAAGATGAGGAGCTGGTACCATGCCGTCAAAACTAGGGGTGCACGAAAAAATTTGAATGATTCTAATGGATTCACAAGTTTCAAAATCAATGTTCTAAAGCAGCTTTAATTCTGTTCCACACATCCCTCTGCTCTGCACCTCTTGCTCTCACACTCAGTGGCATGCATGAGCTCGAGCTTCTGCCCCTTTGAGCTCTGACACTAAGTGCCCTTTCGCTAGGTGCCCCGGGTTTCACTATTTCTGCAGAGGGCAATCCTCTTCACTAATACTCTCTGGGTCTCAATCAGGCTCAAATTGATAAGCAATATTGACAACACCATTGCTTACAATACAACTGGAGCGCATGCCACTGAAGTGTGGGGCATTGCCTTTTCTGGACATACACTAGGCAGTTTAGTGAATCACAACACACTGGGCCAGTTAACCAATCTGAGCCCATTGCGTATTTCGAAGGAAGGGGCTTCATAAAACCAGGAAATCAGAGCATTCATAGGAGAAAAGAGAGTGGTATAGAATAAAGGTAAATTATGTGAAAAAAAATAAAGCTTTTTTTTTCTTTTTAAACGACACATTAACACGTTAGACTGCACTCCATAAACACAAAAAGTAACAGTAAAGATGTTTGTTACAGAACATCTGTTTCAAATTAACTGTTTTTTTGAACAACCTTTACAACATCAATAATAAAAAAGGTTTCTTAAGCTTTAAATCAGCATATTAGAATGATTTCTGAAGGATCATGGACACTGAAGCCTGGAGTAATGACTACTAGCATTACATTAATTACATTAAATTACATCATAAAAATATAAATAGGAAACAGCTTTTTTTATTCTAATATTTCATAGTACTAAAGCATTTTAGATCAAATAAATTTAGCCTTGATGAGCATAAGTTAATTCTTACAAAAACATTAAATTTTGCCAATCCTAATTATGAAATTTTAGAATTCTGTCAAAGAAACAATTATATTAAAAATAATAAAAAAAAAAAAAAAAAAAAAAAATATATAATAATAATAATAATAATAATAATAATAATAATAATAATAATAAGCAGTGTGACGTGAGCTACCTGAAATGCAGATTCGTATTTGGCAAGGGCATCAGCTACAGATGCAGTAGGAGGCAGCATGTACCAGAGATGTACAGCAACACACCGCTTCCAATCCAGCTCGGAGCACACATTTATACAGCTGTCTGTTGACTGCCACACCTTTATTACCAAAAAAATAATAATTACAAATCATAAACCCTAAACACCAAAAACGTGCATCTTGCTTTTATGGCATTTTATTTACTTACTGGTTTGCCTGCAAGCAAAGCAAAAATTCGCAGCCTCTCCTCCTCTATGAAGGAGTCAGTCTGCATGCTGTTCCAATCACTGAGCTGCAGAGCCAATAGATCTCTACAAAACTGAGAACCCACAGCCTGAGACAGCATAAGAGAAAGACGATGGTCCCCTACACACACACACATACACACTCGCTATTAGAACCACTAATGTTGTTGTACAGCATGCAATTTGATATTAAGCATTCAGTAACAAAAAAAAACAAAAAAAAACAAAATTGCACCCTCACCACTCTTCTGGGACAGCTTGCAGGCCTTGCTTATGCAGTGACCGGTAAGGTAACTGAATATGGCCTCAGCATGGTTGCGCTGAAGGGCTCGACCCACTTCCTCCTCAATGCACTCAGCCGCGCACTCAGAGAGCCAGTGCGAGAAGCTCCTCCGCCTCTCAAGCTGCTGCTGGTAGTCTGAGTATTGCTCAGCTTCCACATCCCGGTCACCCAGACGACCCCAAAGAGCAGCACACAAAGTCCAAACTTGGCGCCAATGGGCCAGACCAGCTAATGTGGAAAATCAAAATGATTTAATATATAATATGCATGTGTATTTATTTAAACTTTACAATTATTTAACATCCATTAAGAATTTTATATATACACAAATACTACTCTCTAAAGCACAAGTGTCAAACTCAGTTCCTGGAGGGCCACAGCCCTGCAGAGTTTAGCTCCAACCCTGCTCCAACACACAAACCATGCAGTTTTCAAATAAGCCCTGCTCTAAAGGTCTAAGGTTGGTAAGATTTAAAAACTGTTAAAAAGAACAGCACTTAAATACTCAAAATTTAATCTAGGTTTGGAACAACTTGAGAGCGAGTAAATGATGACTTTTTTTATTTTTGGGTGAACTATCCCTTTAAGATCCATTAAACCTCCTGAGAAAGGAAGACGAAAGCAACAAGTAAACACTGCATACCATCCCCTCCTCCTACATCTTTGTTGACCTCCACAATCCATTCTGCATAACCATGCAGAGCATCCACTCCTTTTGCTGGCTGGATGAATGGACAGGAGTCCTCGGTGTTGATTGTACTGTGCTTTAGACCAATCTCCAGTGGTCTGTGATACAGAGCAAGGCTCTCTGCTGACTGCTTGGGCTCCAGGCCGACTACCTGCTCCATACGCACTTTAAACGGACTTTCGGTGATCCTGGTATGATGCAAGAATTGAAAAAAATTGAGAAAAATTCTGCTGCACTTTAGCTGTACGTTGTTTGCACTGATGAACTACGGAAAAGCTAAACTTACGGTTTGCTTTTGGTAGGTTTGGGTAAGAAGCCAAATCCCGTGATCTCTGCTGACTGCTCCTTCATTGCCTCTGTGACACTAAGTTGATCTCCACAGTGCACCAGTGTCCAGTTGGGACCCCAGCCCACTCTGAAAGATCGCCCTCTGAACAAAGCAGCATCCATCAGCAGACGGCCTTTTCCTAGAGTTACAGAGCTCTCAAGAGGTACTGGCCCCCCCAGCCTGCGGGCCCCCACAGTCCGAAGAGTAGGTTCTGGTGGAGGGGCTGGCAACAGGAAGGAAGGACCCAATGATGGCCATGGAGATTCTGATGCTAGTGACTTGCTAAGTTTCTGAGGTATTCCACCAAAAGGTGCATCTGGCAACTGGGAAAAAAGCCCACCTCCTGAGGTGAACTTTGTTTGTAAAAGGGCTCCAACTGTGATGAAAAAGCCACAATATCAGATATGTTTAAATACGCATAGTTTCTATAAGCATGTAAACTGCATGAAATGTATTAGGCTGGCATACTTGATGGCCGACCAGCTCCAGAAAGCAAAACTTTGGGGGAAGCCACATCTTGTATGAGCTTTGAAGAACCATGCTCTTGAAACAAGTCACATTCATCATCGTCCGCAAAGAGGGAAGCCTTCATAATCTGTATAGAAAACAAATCAACATTAAATAAAACGACAGAACACATGTTTCCAATCAGTAATTTAATTACATGCACGCTACCTGTAACGTATGAGGGTTAATGCCCATTGAGGAAGCAATCTGGCTTGATGCAGACACGGGCTCGTGCTCAGCAGGAGTTTCAGATCTCAGCTTGTTCTCCTCCAAAGTTCTCTCTACATCCTCCTCACCCAAAACACTGTCTGCCGGGTGCTCTTGAGTAATGTCAGCCATGTCACTGTCCAACTCTGACACACGGCTGAGCAGCTCAAGAACTGCTGTACTCTACACACATGGCACACAAAGAGATCAAGTCAAGTCTTCGTTCTTGGTGAGTGCAGAGTACAGTTATAATGAATTTTTCAAAACAACTACCAAAATAATTTGATAGGCATCAAGGTTCTAGTTGCTGGCTATTCATTGCTATGAAAGCAATGTGTAGCCATGAAAGGTCCTGACACAAGCACTTTCTCTTTTTTGTACCTTTATTTGTCAATAAAATACATGACAAAATCAAAACATATTCACACACTGCCACTCATACATTTTTTTCACTGCTATACTTCCAAGTAACACAATCTGAAATCCCACAAGCTCATATTTGTAAAATATCTCATATCAGACATACTTGGAATAATTGCATGTAATCTTATTTAAAAAAAAAAAAAAAAAAAAAAAAAACACCTGTTAAAAGTAAATTAAAATACAAGCGGTCAAACAAATTTTGTGTTCTACAAATATAACATACAAACACTTCATATTGTGGCTGCATCTTACACTACTCAAAACATATTCAGAATTTCCCTTGTATTATCATTCTGCCTACATAAAGCAATATTTTCATTAAAGAAAACATTGTAACAATTAAAATTCCACTAAAAATCAAGTGTTGTCTTTACAGTCAAAGCGCCTGCTAATTTCAGCTGCAAAGAACACCAGTCAGCTTTACAAACTATAAATATTAGATAAAAGGCATCTTCCTTTGTTACATGAACTTTCCATGTAAACTCTTAATATTTAAAATGTGTGCACAGCATTTCAATAACTTCCCATCACTTGGCATCACAACTGAAAAGCATCTGAACTACTAAAACTCTTTGCTCTCTCCCCGCTGCTAGTGTTGATCTGGATTGCGGGGAGCACAGCAGGTATCAGTGAACTTGAGTGGCCCCGGAGACCAATGTGTGTCAGACCCAGTGCGTTCCTCAGTCTACCTGAGCCTGTGGCGCCATCTGCTGCTGGGTCAGTGGAAGCTGAGGAACCCCAGGTGGAATGCCTGTTTTCAGCTTCTTCAGGTCAAGCTTGGCTGGGGGGACTTCCTCTTCTTCATCAGATTCTTGGAGTCCATACTTTGAGAAGTGGGCCACCTGTAGAGGACATTTTGGTTACACTCAAGATTCATACATGACAACAGCTAACTACGTAATAAAAGATCAGTCGGAAAATAAAATGTGGTTTAAAAACAGAAGGTAATGGAATGTGGAGTAGATGCTCATACCTCAAAGACCCAGGAGCCAGTTTCAGGTCGGTATTCCAAGAAGCGAGCACCCTGTTTCCGCGAGGCTGCCTCAAGCCGGCCCTCATAGTTCATCTCAGTCAGCCTCTCTGGAGTCTTAATCTGAGAGCATGTTGTCTTGTCATTGGGCCACACACCATCTAGGGTCACCTCAGCACGTCTGCGTGTTACAAGAAACAAAATAAATTAAAATAAGAAGAAACTGTTTCAAAGAGTGACCAAAGTGGTTGAGAAAGACAAAAATGATCCATGCAGATTACCTGTTTAGTCCTTCTCCAACAGGAGGCTTGTCTTTGTCATCAGGGTACACGATTATCTCCTTACGCCTGAAGTGCACAATCTCATCCAGGTTCATGTTGGTAAGATTTACCTCACCAGAGAAGAAAACTGATCCGTATCCTGCAAAAAAGAAAAAACAAAACAAAAAACAAGATAACACATCATGTGCCACTCACTTGCTACTTAGAACATCATTTGTTCTTATGCACGGTGGCGCTTCATGCAATACTTTTTACCTTTCCTCCCAACAGTGAAGTTCTCCACAATACACTCCCCATTCTCATTCAACATTTTTCCTAGCTCTTCCAGTGATGGAATGGTGTAGTAGCCCACACGGGAAAGAACTATACCTGAGAGAGGACAGAAATAGCTCAGAATAAGATTTGTATATCATCAAGTACAGGTTATGTTTTGAAAATTGTCAACCAAGAAAAGCATACCAGCTGGGTGAGGAGTCTTGTGAGCCTCAAGCTCCTCATCTCTTTCCTCCTGAATAGAATCCTCTGCCAGAGAGATGTCCTCACTGCTGGCCTCCAAGCCATTGCGATGACTGGCAGCTCCCCGCAAATTGAACTCAGAGATTGTGTCCTGTAGCAAGGGGCTTGGCTGGGCGTGTGGAATTGGTTTGGAGATCGGGTTGGTGTAGAACTTTGAGACCTCCAGATCATCCTCCCCACTTCTTTCCACAGTCATTTCTCGAGTCTCTCTTTCATCCATACTCAGACTGAAGTATGACAGGAAAACATTCAAATAAATGGTTGCATCTTTACTAACTGCAACAGTTCAGAACTAGCGTGAACGCACCTGAGCCCATTTTGTGGGTACTCTGAAGGGGAGGCCAAGTCGTCAGCATCTCTGTTCACAGAGTTGTTATAAAGACTGCTATTATTCAGATTCTTTAAAACAAGCTTTTTTATGCTCTTCCTGAAACAAAATATGCAGACAGGAACACTTTAGTTAGTGCACAACATCTTGAGCTACATGTGCAATAAGAGCTGATAGAAGTAATGATGTCATGTTCTTGCCTAGGCATGAAGGCTCCATTGTTAAGAGAGGGTTCATCATCATCAAGTCCATCAAAGAGCTGAGATTTGGAGGAGCCCGAGGATGACAGAGCTTTGGGACGAACACGGGTGGCAGGACGAGGGGTCAGTTTGTACTGAGTCGGGGTAGTCAGGGCTTTCTGGGCAGCTGGATTTGTGGGCTTTAGACGCTAATGACGGAGAAGATACGTTAAGCAGTGCATGTACTGTGCCAAAACATTAAAAAATAATAATAATAAT
>JAHKKF010529679.1:0-19119 GCA_019740295.1 Labeo calbasu | reverse complement strand
AAATTTAAGTGTCAACCCAAAATATTTTGAAATGAAAATAAATATTATTAATGAAATTTAGAAAGTTTATAATTTACTGGACTATGAATAATTTTAATAGACTTAAGCAACCAAAAAAAAAAGTCACGCCAAAAAGCTTCCCACTGTATAACACACTAAACCTGTTATTTCGAAAACTTACATAAGCAGTTGAAAAATTAAGAAATCTGAGATCTCTTAGAAACTGATCATTTTTTTCTTTGACATGCTACTGAAAAGACATTGTTTAACAAATAGATCAGTGTTGTCTAAAATGTAATAGGAGAGCATAAAGAGTTTTTGGTGCCAGTCTGACTTAATATTTAAATAATCAGGCATTACACCAACTGCATACATTTTTGGGGGACTGGAAAAATTTTATTTATTTATTTTTTTTTAAGAAAACAGGACACCCCTACTATCAAGTTGATTCAGTTAAGTATTTTTATCAAAAAGAACGATTTATTTTTTATATATTATATTTTTGTTATTCTAGATAAAATAACTATGTGGAGAAAAAAATATAGATTAAGGACTGACTGTGGGAGAAGCTAGAATCAGGGTTGCCAGGTTTTCGCAACAAAACCTGCCCAATTGCTACTCAAAACTACCCCAGTCACGTTTTGGAGAGGGTCCCCAGTAAAAAAAACACATTCCAGGGGCTAAATATCACGATTTTGAGGTTGCTTCAACCAGCAGACATGAAAAACAACCTGTGGCAACAGTATTAAAGTAGCCTAATTCTACAGGAAAACCACTAGTCTCAGCCTCAGATGTCTGATGCATAAGGCACACTTAGCTGGAAACATTTCAGGAGTTTCAAAGTCGTCATCGGATTGGTTAGATTACACAGGATTTCCGGGAGACGTGTGTCGCTTTCTTTAATGTTCTGCCTGGAAACAAAAATGCCGTGGCACCAAACCTCCTCACGAAAGAAGACAGCTGTCGTTTTTACAACTGTGACAACAAGCGCTTATCAGGATCAACTAAACGCTGGATTTTCAAATGTATGCGAAAAATGTAAGTTTGTGGCACAGAATCTTTAAAATATGTCAGAGTTTAACACACCATTCTGTTATTGTGGCGACATTTACATTCCCCTAAACATGACGCGGCACAAAATGAAACGTGATTGGTTGCTGTGCCTGTCAGTCATATGGCCTCTTGGGCGGGTCTTGGCCATTCTAAGTGGCCAAAGTTCCCAGACCTTCTGCCGTCAGTCTGAAGGTCTAGCTATGCAAGACTAGAAAACCACAGACTTGGCAACACTGGCTAGAATGATCCCAGGATCCTGATCAACAGCAGTGGATTCATGTGAGGTGAAGATTCAAGGAGATGTACATGCAAGGTCGCACCAGAGGCCTGGAGGGCCAAGAGGCAAAGGCTCATTGTACAGAGGTAGAGATGGGGGCTCACCTATGGATGATAATGCTGGCTCACACACCTGGTTACACTTACAGATGGTCTCAGGCTCCAGGAAGAAAGTGGAGTCTAGCATTGTCTCTGGATCTGAGATGGTGCTGACAGGGTCTTCCTCCACATTTCTAGTGGTATAGGGGGATTCACATCCGATCAGAACCCACTCCAAATATGCAACAAAGATTCCTCACAGACCATTCATGAGTAGGCATGCCCTCAACCACTCACTAAGGCTCGTGTAGAAACATATGCAGAGCGAGCAGTCCGGGTAGTTAATCTGTTCATTTTGGGTCCGATATTCTGTCTGTGTTTAGGCAAGGATGAGCAAAAGAAATGATTCTCAGGATTAACACAAGGCAGCATAACAGCTTGTATCATAAAACAAGACAATACTGGACCAAGAACAGAACTAAACTTAGGACTTAAATACACAGGGGATAGTAAGGAGTACAAGAAAACATGATCTGTGACCATAGGAACAAAAAGGGACCCTCCCCATAGCCTTATTGGCTTTTTGCATTGTGTTTCTAAACCAGTTGTTTTCAAACCTGTCCTGGAGGCACTCCTACCCTGCACATTTTGTATGTCTCCCTTATTAGACACATCCAAATCAGGTCTTGCAGTCTCTACTAATGAGCTGATGATTTGAATCAGGTGTGTTAGATGAGGGAGACATGCAGAGCATGGGTGCCTCCAGGACAGGTTTGAAAACCACTGCTCTAAACCATACGGACCAATCACAATTGAGCACCTGTGCAGTGGGTGGAGTCATCCACTATATAACATGCCACTGGCCTCAGAATCTTTCTCCTTCAAGCAATGTATTGGAATATAACTCTCACCTTTGATCTATGCCTTTTCAAAAGAATATTACTCTATTTGCTGATCCCCTTTTAGCATTCTGGAACCAGGAAGACGGCCCTAAAAGACTGTGGGGGTAATGCATGTGGGGGTCTTCTTTATCTCCTGGACTTACACAAGCCCATGCAAGGTACCTCTTGATAGACTCAACTGTCAGCATTGTGAGGAAATGACAGTCAGAGTTCTGTACACAAGGTTTGCTGAACACTTTTCTGGCTGCTCTCCACCTTCCCCTCCTGCCGCTATTGAGCTGTGGGAGCAACCTCATGCTGGCTCAGCACCCAGGTGAGCCAAGACTGCCAATGCCTTCGCTCTCTTATGCCGAAGACAGTCTTCACCCCTCTTATGAGGCTTGTGAGCTGATCTCCTTTGGTGCCTTGGATGATGACACCATATTCACAACAGCCGCAGGTCACACAAAGTTATTCCAGTTGGGGTTTGGGCCCATTACGCTAGAACAAGGGTGCCCAAAATTGATCCTGGAGGGCCGTGTCCTGCAGAGTTTAGCACCAACTTACCTCGACACACCTGCCGGGAAGTTTCTAGTATGCCTAGTAAGAGCTTGATCAGGTAGTTCAGGTGTGTCTATTAGGGTTGGAGCTAAACTCCGCAGGACCCAGGAGTTTGGGCACCCCTGCACTAAAGCCATGGGAGATGGGGGCTCAGCAGGCCGAGGTGGAGCCAGCGGGTCTGAGGATAAAGGCGAAGATGGAGGGAAGGATGAGCCCGGCAGAACCAGAGGGATAAAGGGACAAGGCGCAGCCAGAAGCGTGGAAGACTGTGGTGGAGGCAGAGCAATGACTGACCAAGGTGGAGCTAGAAGGACGAGGGAGCCTGGTGGAGCTGAGCCAAAGGCTAGCTGAAGGGTCTGAGTCTCCATACCCTCGTACTCCACAAGAATGCCCTTAACTATGGATGATAATGCTGGCTCACACACCTGGTCAGACTCGCAGATGGTCTTGGGCTCCAAGATGAAGAGACATGGCATCCTTTACCCCTTTCACACCAAAGTGGTTTGAGAGCTGGCTCAGAGCCAAAGCCATTGTTGATATTAGGCTTGTTTGGGATGTGTCGGCGCTGCGTGGAGTGGTCGACGTGTGGTGTCAAAGTACTGCAAGAGCACTTGAAAAGCTTAACGAGTCGTCTGCTCTCCAATCGCTCTTGCATTTCTTTGGTGTCTTGTGCCGGTCGGTCTGTGCGGCACCGATGCAACTCAAACATACCAGGTTTGTTTCTGGGAAATATGAGACGTATTCATTGATGTATGACTTGGCTCTGTGGTGACTCTCTAGCTCGTGGAAAAGCAAACCAGTTCTTAGAAGGCTCGCCAGTCGAACCGACTCCGAACTGGCATTAGGACTATCTCTGAACCAGCACCCGGTTCATGCTGGTGGAAAAGGGGCCCTTGTGGGCTTGGGTGCAAGGCTGGCATTTGTGCATCTACTCTGATGCCGTTATGATAAAGCCAGCATGGCTGTCGTCATTAATTATTGATTGATTTTATTGTTTGATACTGTTGTGTAGTGCCAGCAATGCTGCCACTTTCATTGTGTATGCCTGCTCAAAGCAATACTTGTTTAATGTGAGTTTATATTGGCTCGCTTCCAGCTGGCTGATGCTGAGGGTAACGCCACCGTTCCCGAGTTCTCACCAGCATCTTTGCTCTAATGCAGGGATTTCCAACCTTGCTCCTGGAGAGCTACCATCCTGCTGACTTCAGTTACAACCCTGCTCCAACACACTTGCCTATAACTATTAAGTAGCCCTGAACAGCGTGCTTAGCTGGTTCAGGTGTGTTTGATTGGGGTTGGAGCTGAAATCTGCAGGATGGTATAGCTCTCCAGGAGTAGGCTGGAGAACCCTGCTCTAGCATTTCCACAAGGTCTACCATGGTGTGGCTCGAGTCTTTGACACGTTACTGTTCTGACTTGTATTGCAACTTTTCCCTCACTTATTAGTCAGGTGGTTGCTGTAACACAGTGGGATTTTATTTGATACCCATAGCATCAGCTACTGATGCAATGTCAAGTGAATCAAACTTGAAAGGGAATGTATTGGGTTTCTTAACTTAACCGTGGTTTATTGAGAGGAGGGAACGAGATGTAAAGTTGCCATGTTCTAGTCTCCAGAGTCTTACAGAAGCAGCTGCTTTTTCAGTCGAAAGATTCAGAGACAGTGACAGTCCAGTGTCATGTTATATAGCCAATGGCTCCACCTACCTCATGTGCGCGCAATCATCATTGGTCTGTAGGGCCGACGTTGCCTATCCCTTTCCTATTGCATTATGCGTGTAAACCAGGGGTGCCCAAACTTGGTCCTGGAGGGCTGGTGTCCTGCAAAGTTTAGCTCCAACCCCAATTAGACACACATGAACTAGCTAATTAAGCTCTTACTAGACATACTAGAAACTTCCTGGCAGGTGTGTTGAGGCAAGTTGGAGCTAACCTCTGCAGGACATCAGCACTCCAGGACAGACATTGCCTGTCTCTGCAATAGGGCTTCAGTAATCTTGGAGAAAAAGATTACTTACCCTATAGTGCAGTGTATGTCAGTCCTGTTCCTGGGGACCCACTGCTCTGCACATTTTGTTTGTCTTTCACCTAATGAGCTGATGATTTGAATCAGGTGTGTTAAATAATGGAGACATACAAAATGTGCAGAGCGGTGCATCCTCAGATTAAAAAACACTGCCATAGTGCCAGCTACTGATGCCATATCTCGTTCCATTCCTCTCAAGAAACCATGGCTACTTTAGGTAAAAATTATTATACAATATTTAAAGGAGAAGTCCACTTCCAGAACAACAATTTACAAATAATGTAGTCACCCCCTTGTCATCCAAGATGTTCATGTCTTTCTTTCTTGAGTCGAAAAGAAATTATGTTTTTTGAAGAAAACATTTCAGGATTTTTCTCCATATAATGGACTGACATGGTGCCCTGATTTTGAACTTCCAAAATGCAGTTTAAAATGATCCCAAATGTGGTTGTAAACGATCCCAGCCAAGAAAGAAGGGTCTTATCTAGCGTAACTAATTATTCAATTTATACACTTGTTAATGACAAACAAAGAAATGTTTTCCTCAAAAAACATAATTTCTTTACGACTGAAGAAAGAAAGACATGAACATCTTGGATGACAAATGAGTGAGTACATTATATGTGAATCTTTGTTTTGGAAGTGGACTTCTCCTTTAAACTGCATTAATAAAATTGGCAACAAAACCAAAAATATTCAGAGATTTAAGAATAAACTTTAGCTTTTAAGAATCAAGAAAAATGATTAAAAATGACTAATATTTTTAATTACTTATAGGTTGCCAGTTTTCAAACTGAGAATGGTCCTTATGAGGTTTAGAAGGTGGGAGATTACCATAAAGACTTTCTAGATAAACTTCGAGCAGAAATGGAAACATATTTTTAATCTAATCTTTTTAAAACTCTTCATAACAATTAGATTGGTTCTTTAAGACGATTTATATATTTATTTCATTTGAGAAAAAAAAAGGTCACAGCCATCACCTTCTTGAACGAACAACAGAAGCTACCTAACGAATTTAGACGGCTGAGGTTCAGACAGATTTCGATTGTTACATTGATTCACTGGGAATGAGAAAGCTGGTGAGTTTCTTAAAATGAACAACGTGTTCGCGGTTATCCGGCAGGAAACAGGTTGGAAATAAACTTTGCAGGACGGTGGGTCCAGGGTTGAAGATCTCTAGTATGCACTAGCTACTAGTGTGGAGTGAGGCGAGCGGGCGTAGCGCGCTGTAGGGGTTAATGAGCGCGCCGCGCGTCACAGACTGTGAGCGGATGCAACTTTGAAAATGAAGCTCTTCTCTGCGAGCCATAAAAGCGTCAAACTGAGCGAATGAATCATGAAGGACCGCACGCAAGAGCTCAGACATGTAAGTATGATTTAATCAGTCAGACTAAACTTTATATTGATGTTCTGTGAAGGACAGACGGGCATATTTCATACTGACGCCAACGTGCGTCTTTTGTGGTGATTTCATATTGATCACTTCTCAGAATCACAGATCGATATTGATGGTTATTGCTTGATGCTTGTTGCGCTATAGTTGTAATTAACGGCACTGTGCGAAGTTGGTGTATATGAGATGAGCACAATGAATACGTGTTGTTTTATGCCTTCTATTATTTACACTAACCTTTTGGACAGACTAATGGTGATTGAACTGGAAGAGACGCGGTCAAAAGATTCAAAGGTGCAGAAAATCCCCATTCATGGGTTTGTCTGCTTGTGAGAAGAGCTGAGTTGTATCACGATTTATTTACCTTTGAGACTGGAATTAAATCATGTTAATGTTAAAATAGAAAGAGTTTTGTATTTGCTTACTACAAGCTCGTTTGCACACAGCAAAAGTCAAATCCCATCATTAACAGTTACATCGCTGAGAACTAATTTATCATCATAAGTTCACCAGGCAGGTGTAATAGACGTCTTTACATGAGAAATGATGCTTCAACTTTGTGATTTTCTGTATGGAGTGATCTGAGTTGAGCACTGTAA
Organism: Labeo calbasu; assembly: GCA_019740295.1. Taxonomy (NCBI): domain Eukaryota; kingdom Metazoa; phylum Chordata; class Actinopteri; order Cypriniformes; family Cyprinidae; genus Labeo; species Labeo calbasu. The sequence continues at coordinate 12,288 of JAHKKF010529679.1, read as the reverse complement.
TCATTAACCAGTCTATCCTCACTATCACTGAACAAACAGAGGACATGAGAGTGATTCTGTCCTGTTGTGATTCTGGTTTGTGTGTCATGTATTGACTTACTATTTAGTTCACTTCAGGTTTAAAGCAGCAGCACACAGTTACATATGACACTTTACAGGTGTACAGGTGGAATGAACGCATCACTCACAATGTGTTGTGTCTACTGACACCGTGACCCATGAATTAGAGGTTGAGGGCAGCAGGATGAAATCCTGAAAGCCAGAGGGGTAAAACTGACCCTCTGTAGTCTGTCATACTCTGGTATGCTGCTTTAGAATGTATTGCTACGGTGTGTTGACAACAGCAATTAAAAAGTCTTATTGTTTACTCTGTCAGTGCTATTGACAGAAATATCTCAACATTTTCTATGATTTTGTTGATAGGATATTTACAGTAGATTATATTTTGGTGAGTGTATCTTTTTGCTGGTGTCTGGTTTAGTCCTGTCATGGACAGTTGATTCCCAGAGCTATTCTTCACATCAGTGGGTCAGTTCACAGCAGTGATAGACACTTTTTCATTAAAGGGCGACATTTGCCACCTTACATTTATTTACTGTTTGCTGGGGCATTTTATCTTGATAAGGCCAGTTTTCTTACCTTATATGCATCATCTCATTCTTACATTAATTCAATAAATTCAGTTAGAATAATAATACACTGTTAGCAATGAAGTGAAATCTGTAACAAAATTCATTTTTCCAAGTGGCACAGACACTACATCTATATCAGCATTTACATGTACATGCAATTAAAATTGCATAAATAATGCTATGAGATAAATGTTTTAAAAATAATATTTTAAACATTGAAATATTATACTATAATTGCCAGTAGGTGGCTGCAAGTCACTGTCTTAATGTTTGAGTCATTGAATCATTTATTCAACCGATTTGTTTAAATGGCTGATTATTCAGGAACAAAACAACTCTGTGTTGCTCGGAGGCATGAAACAGTTCTGTTACGACATGTCTGGAAATATTTCCAATGGTAAAATAGGGCAAAACAATATTAACAATGTTGGATCTAAAAAGTAACTCAGGGTATTAACTTCTTGAACAAACTTGTTTATTAACTACTTGTTTTTTTTGTTTGTTTGTTTGTTTTGTTTTTTTGGTGGAAAATCATCGCAACTGCAGTTGTGCTCATATTAAAAAAAAACAGCATGCTTGTTCATGTGATATTGCTTAAAGCAAATGTATGTATGTTTTTTTTACCTTGAAATACCAGTTTCAAAATCATTCTGATGATACACTGATTTCTAATAAGGCGAATAGCTTCTGTTTGTTTCCCACACTGCCCTCCAAATATCTGTTGTGGGAGTATGTGAGTTTAGCGTGTTGCTATACGGCAGAAACAAATGTATGCGTACAGCTAGCTGCTGTAATTACAACAGTGATGTATTTACCACAGTGAAGTCCACACACCTAAATGTAGGGGGCTTCAAAGTTGCAAAGATACAAAACTAGCTTACTTTTTGTTTCTTTAAATATATCATATAAAAATATAATACAAAAACTCTGAATTTCGGGGTCATTCTAAATGCTGTGTACTAGGGTATATTAGTGAAAGTGTGCACTTAAGGTGCTTTTGTTTGGTTTTTGCGAAGTGAGTGACATACTTGATAATATCAGCTTCCACATCTTTAAAACAACAATTCCGATATTATATTTCAGACATGACACATATTGCCCTACTCTCATAATGAGACACACAGGATGAAGCGATGTTTCTTGAGGGTTGCTTATATGTTTATTCAGGGCATATGGAGGTTGTGTTCTAAATAAAGACTCATCTGGCTGTGAGCACACTCATTTCCATTCATTCACTGTGCTCTGGTCATTCTCCAACACATGCTGAAAATGAGCTTTGTCAGTTACCTTGTATTACAATGAGCCTTCGCAGTTAACAAGTATCATAAGCAATTAATCATGAGTTTGACGGCAACATATCATTGCTGTAATAGTGTTTACCATCTGTTCGATTACATGTCATTAATTAACTGATTTTTACTTTACATTTCTGCCATATGTACTTCAGCTTGACATAGTCACCACTAGTAAGCTACTACTAAATATATAGAAACTTAAATTTTCTGTAAAGCTGCTTTGCAACAATTTGTATCGTGAAAAGCGCTATCTAAATAAACTTGAATAAAAATTTTTTCATGTGGAACTGTAAATAAATTTATATCTGTTCATGATGTGAGATTATCATTTTAAGTATTTTATAAAAAAAAAAAAAGAAGTAAAAAAAAAAAAAAGTAATTTCACATCCTCCCCAATGTTGTCCTCCAATTGTCACAATACGTGAGAGGAAAGGCGCAACGCAAAGATGAAATTGTCACAGCGTGGTGTGGGGGGAATGAGGAGGATTCTCTGCCTGTTGGATGTTCATGAGGAACTCCTCAGCCCAGAACATTTTGTTTGGTCGGTTCTTCTGTCACGGTGTGGTGTGCAGGGAATGAGGAGAAGGAGCGAGGAGACAGGTGTGAACAATCAAACAGTGATGTAATAATTGAAAACGGAACAGGAAGACCAAACAAGGGCATACACAAGGAACAAACCAAAAAACAGTCCACAGGGGTGTGACAGAAATGCAATGAGAAGTCTTTAATATAATCCACAATAGCTAAATCCACATAGAAAGGGCAGGAACACACGTACACAATGATGAGACCAGACGACAAACACTGATCTGAATGCAACTTATAAAGACAGGTGATTACTATGAACTTAATTAAGACACAGGTGATACAAGGTTAACTAATGATGACACAACGAGGGCAGGATCAGGAAAACCATATATGGGCACAAGAGGGAAAAACCAATACAATTAGTCCAGGGGTGTTACACCAATCAGTGTACAAATCGAAGGCTATGAAAACAAATAAAGTGAATTATGTGCAAAATTGGTTAAAATATAAACATTACATGGTAAAACAAAGTAATTGTTTTTTCATGGAGAAGTTAAAATCATTAAATAAAGTTAGATAGGAACAATGAACACATAAATTCACTCATCTGAACATATAAAAATGACAGCCTATCACTTTTACACCCCATTATGATAGTCGATGTGCTACTTTATAAAAATACAATTATTCGTGTTTCGTTGGAAACCAAGGAACATATGAAGTAAACACAGGAACAGAAACTGAAACTGAAGCTGTGATAAACGAAATATTTTAGTAAAATGTAATTTTAGTGAGATTTATTGCTCGATTCGATTAAATTCTGTTCTATTTTGTTGAAGCTGGGCCATTGGGCAGTCCTCATTGTTGAACACTGGTTGCACTTATCTAGACTACCATCAAACTTCTCTGAAAGTGACTTTTTATGGGATAGAGTGAGATTACAGGAGGGAGTGGGTAGAGATGCATGTACTGCATTAGACGCTCATTAGTTTCACAGGGATATTAGAGCTGTTTGTGCAGTACATTAAAATACTTCAGTCTGAGCTATAGTTCTACACAGGGTCATGTGGATGCTGGAGCTGGGGTGTCATATTTAGAAATATTTTTTTTAAAAACATTACAGTTATGTAGGCCTGTCACGATAAAAACTTTTTGTTGTACGATATATTGCCCCAGAAATAATTGCGATGAGCGATATTATTGTCATTTTAGCACCATTTCATGCCACTGAATATATAATCATAATATAAGAGCATAATAATGCAAGAAGGCCTACACACTTTAAAATGACAGCATACTTAAATCATGGAAATTAAGTATCAAAACATTAGATACCTTAAAAAACTTGAATAAATAGTAAATAAACATTTTCAACAAAAGGTATCAAGTAGAAAAAGGGAAAATGCACAAAGAACTTGTATGGAGATTTTTCCATCTACAGATTTTCCCTGACCTTCTTTTCTCTGTAAATTAAGGGTGCACAAAAACTGCTGTAAAACACAATCCCTACTTAGCAGTCAGACGTCCGCATGCACAAAGGTACAGATCCCTAAACAAGGCCATATCTGCAGATGGATATGGCCTTTGTAGAAGCATTTTTTAAATTTGAACTAGCACCTCATGACTATACCACATCATGTGCAAGAAGCTGCAAAAGACACAGGCGCAAGTGGAATGGTGACATTATTTTTTATGTGAATATAATGGGCAATATATTGCATCACCAAAAATGATTGAGGTCATGTAAAGTCGATATATTGATTATTGCGACAGGCCTACAGTTACGTCACCTAAGCGATTGCACATTTCAGCATTGGCACAGTCAATTCAATGTATTTGCGTTTTTACAGTTATAACATATTTTTTTGGGCAGTTTTACAAGGAATAGTGCCTTACAAACACCCCCGTACACACGCAGCAGTGACACTATAAACTGATGCTCATGTTTAGTTAAAAAATTAATGTGATTATTTGCTGAATCATATTTATGTAGTTTTTTTTAGAAAGATACTCACACAAATTAACAAATACAAGTCAGTTTCTTTGTGTTATTGACAATGTGTCCGACCAAACGCAAGTTAAGTATGGAGTGCCACGGGGCTCAGTATTAGGTCCTCTACTTTTCTGCTTTTTTACTTCCCATACTGGGGTCTCATGAACACCAGTTCAGTCTTGAATGTATTACACATGACACACTATCATCTCCAGCCTGACTTTCTGTGTGCTGTTTTTCCATACATGTCTGTGGCACTCATGTGGTAAAAATGTTTCATTGCCAGATAAAAAGGCTATTGCAAACTAAAATAGCAGTGGTTGCCAACATTGTTGATTGATCTGTTCCTACCGATTGTATGGGCACAGATCTAACAAATGGCTTGTATGCACTCTAAGTCACTTTGGATAAAAGTATCTGCCAAATGAATGCATGTGAATGACACTGCAACCGTCCCTGCAATTATTACAATGACAAGTTCATTTTTTAATGATAATGAATCACCTAATGACTACTGTATTTTTGTTCATCAGGGCAAAGAGACGGAAGAGGTGGATGAGGTGGCCGTCAGTGTTGAAAAGGGTTTCATGGATGAGTTCTTTGAGCAGGTTTGATATTTACATTACTTTTTCACTAATGAAATCTCCTTCTCTGGGATGTCTGTTTCCTAATCAGCCACACACAGGAAGATGCTACTGCATAATGCTCTATAATGACATGAGATGAACACATCATGTTCAAGACTGCCATAAAACAGATTCACAGAACTTAAATGTGTTTGAACAGAGTCAACACTGAACTTTTTTTACCTGTTATATAAGATACATATGTAAGCATACCCAATACATATGTACATCAGCAATTAACCCATGCACAGGAATTATTTATTTACAGTATTATTTATTAATGTGGTTTTTGTAAGACTCTCTAAATTTTGTGACTCTTAAAGGAACATGCCACTATTTTTGAAAATAGGCTCATTTTCCAACTCCCCTAGAGTTAAACAGTTGAGTTTTACCTTTTTCAAATCCATTCAGCTGATCTATGGGTCTGGCGGAAGCACTTTTAGCGTAGCTTAGCATAGATAATTGAATCCGATTAGACCATGAGCGAGATGCTAACTGTCTAATCAGATTCAATTATCTATGCTAAGCTATGCTAAAAGTGCTTCCGCCAGACCCGGAGATCGGCTGAATGGATTCAAAAACGGTAAAACTCTAGGGGAGTTGGAAAATGAACCTATTTTCAGAAATTGTGGCATGCTCCTTTAATTCATTTATTTGTGATATGTGAATTTATTTGAATATGAGTCAATTCTAACCCTTCAGAGATGTGTGATCAACATGTATTTGATCCGTTCTGATCTTCCTCTTCTCTCAGGTAGAAGAGATCCGAGGGTTCATTGACTCTTTGGCAGAGAAAGTAGAAGAAGTGAAAATAAACCACAGCGCCATCTTGGCCTCTCCAAACCCAGACGAGAGTAAGACCCTGCTACACATAAAGCCTTCGTAAACTCACAAACGCAAATGACAAATAATTTGTGTGCCTCAGTAAGAACTTAAGTAAACATTTTACTTAAGTTCAGGCAAAACATCTGATGTTACAGGTCTAATTTGTCTGTGTTTAGTAAATGCACATGTTTGACCTTTGCGTGCAAAAAGCAGATGGTGTGAGTATAGTATTAGTACTATTTTGGTGCGAAATTTGCCTCTTGCGCACTGTGGGCGGACCCTCGTGAACATTCTGGTATAATATTTTTATAGCCACAACTGGACCAAACATTGCCAGCCACAAAAGAGAAGCAGATGTGGTCCAACTGTAAAACATCACACTGATTTCTTGTCTGGTTGGGTTGTGTTACAGCCTGATGGCGCTCATGACTGACACACTAAAAGCTAGTGTTCTCCAACAATTACAGCAGGTCTCTGTTCTTTAATTTACTCGCAGTAAATGACTGTACTCTGTACTGACACAGGAAGTATTAACGGATTGATAGATCTTGTGGGTAGGGGTGAAAGAGATGGCTAAAACAGTTCCAGGGAACAGAACGAGCAGCACATGACTTCAGTCTAAGGCACGGACTATAACTGCGTCCCAAATAACGCACTCTGTACATATACATGTTCTTATGCACTATGCACCCAACCATGTAGTGTATGAATTATATAAGGTTATTTTGTCATTCATAAATGGAGTCCACCCCCCCCCCCCCCCCACTATGTAATTTAAGTTAATTCATTCATGAAACTCATGCAGTTCACCCTGACTCACCCAAAAAGAGACTCATCTTGAGAANCCCCCCCCCCCCCCCCCCCACTATGTAATTTAAGTTAATTCATTCATGAAACTCATGCAGTTCACCCTGACTCACCCAAAAAGAGACTCATCTTGAGAAATCAAGATTAATAAAAGCAAAACATGAAATACAGTGTCTATAAATACTACAGATGCACTGGTGTATCGGCCAACAATCGGTATCGGCCGATAAAGGCAATTTATTTCACTATCGGCAATTGGCCGATTGTTCAAAGTCAGCCGATGATTAAGGCCAAAAGTATGCTGTCAATAAAAAGGCAGCGAGCGGATCATACTGTGAGTGAAGAAAATCTCTGTTGAATTTAGGGCTGTTAAAATTAACGTGACAATTAGGCATTAACAGTTACAAATAGCCTCTCTACACGCCTGTATGCATGTAGCGTGCATTGCATCCAACAATCACAAAGAGCTCTGTGCTTTTTTACTTCTGATAAGAAACAACATCTTTGCTTTTAAATCCTGTACATTCTATCATGAAAACAGCGAATGCCATTTCAACTCTTTTAAATGTGATGTGACAGATCGCTATTGCACCTCATTTTAAGCAGCAGCACGGAGCGCGAGTCTTTTCCAGTTTAAAAAGTTACAGTGCAAAATACCCATGATAAATGTACAATAAGGTATGTTGATAGATATAGTATGGCTTACCAAAATGTATCATGTCTAATGTAATCGCTCAATCAGTGTTTCAAACACGGAAAGATGCCAATAAAACAGATTGTGAACAGTATGTCACTTAATGTGACATTTACCTCAGCAAAGTTATCCACTGTTCACATTTCATTAGTTAGCTATAAAACAACACTAAAGAGGAGGTTTTTTTTACTTAAAGTATTTATGAAGAAATAAAAGAAAAGTTTGTTTAAGTTTATGGGACATTCTACCAGAAACATACATTTTTATATTATTATTAACAAAAATGGATAACAAAAAGTGGTTCTTTTTCATCAGTATTATTTGTGATTTTAATTTTGTGAACGGGAGTTCCTCTTTTGCTGTGCTATAAGCCGGGCTTCGGACGCTTTCCTTTTCGCTTTTGAATTCATGACCGTCACTTTTTACAAGAAATAATTGTCTGTTGTGCTTATATCTATTCACTGTTTAAAACTAAAATCAAATGCTTGAAAGACAAACTAACTTAAATAATGTTAATTAACATAGACAAATAAGACGAGGCATGGCACATTTAGCAAACACGGAGGAATCAAATAAATAACATTTAAAGAAAACCTCCATAGTGCGTGACATAAACAGCAAGACAAAACCAACATGTTCACCTTCTCTGGTTTAAAAAGCGGTCTTTTATTTTACTTTTGCTTGAAAACCAAATCCACCGTCCTGTCTACTATCATTTGTATTTGCGTCGTTTTTGCCGCTCATGCTGCTCGTGCTGACGCAGCGAGAATAAAACAGGCCCCGCTCCAAAATCGCTCGCGCTGAAAGCGCCTCTCACTTTCTTCACCTGTCTGCAGCGTGCGCTTTATGCATGGAGCACAGCAGCCGCTTCAGAGCAGAGCAAAATCAGTCCGACTGGAGCCCGAGTCTTCTCTCTCTTTCCCATTACACTGTTGCATCCATTAAAAAAGCTCAGTTTTGTTTTTAATAGGAACGTGGTTATATTTATTTTCGTTTCTTTATAAAGTTGTTTGAAACACATTTAATGTTTGATCAATTTTGCCTTCTCAAATCCTCAAGCATATCACAATGTTATTTTAAACGTTTAACTTAGATAAATGCACGCTATTATGCGCATACAGTCGTTTGTTGGAGGAGGGAAGCTACATGCGCTTTGCAGGACATGGAGGCGCCAGTGCAGTCACTTGCAAAAAAAATTAAATACGCCGTAATCTTTGCTCATAAAGATAAGCGTAATATATCATCCGGAACTGTAAAGGGTGTAATATTATTTGCGTGCACTCACAATATTAACAAAATGTTGTGCTTTTGTAAAAATAAAGAAAACAAACAAGATGCGCTTTCTGATGTCTCGGTGTTGAACAGAGCGCTGCACAAAAATGAAACGAAACTCAGCGAATACTTGCCTTACAGATAAATATATCTATAGAAAGCTTTAAATTTTTCTTTATTTTTTAAAACTGAAAAATTTAAATAGAAAACAAAAACTCTTTCATTATAAAATCCGTAGAGATGCATTTCTCTCTAAAGGCGCGTCCAATGAGCAGATGGCGAGTCGAGATCGTCATCTTAGCGACACTGGCTCAGAAAACACTAGTTTATTAATGATTTAATAATAATTTAATACTTTAATAAAGTATGTCCTTATTTTCCTCCGACACATTCATAGTACTTACTTTTCCCGGAGTTTTGCAAGCTATTGAGCCTATTGTGTGCGTTTGAACGCGGATCTCTTCCAGCAGCTGCGAAGGCACTTGCGCTCGCTGCTGTTGCCGGTGGGGACACTAAACACGGGCACGGCAATTTGTTGCCGTTGTTGTAGAAACACTGTATTTTATGCTTGTTATAGATTGTGTGACATCACGTGCAGTACCGCCGGTGGCAACCGTCGACCGCGGTGGCGCGGTTGTCATTTCAACCGTCACAGCCCTAGTAAATATGTTGTTCATGTAAACATGTTCTGTGTATCTTTTTCTTTAATTTTACAACAGAAACAAAAGCAGATTTGGAGGAGTTGATGACAGATATCAAGAAGCTGGCTAATAAAGTACGCACCATGTTAAAGAGTGAGTACTTCACCCTCAACAACACACGTTGAAACCACTTACATGTTCATCCCACACAGTGCTAGGGAGGGCTGTTTCAGTGTTTAAGAGCCAAATGGATCTACAGTATGGATTTTATGATATTTTGAGTGTTATCTGGCCATAATTGTGCTCTTGCAAAGAATGTGATGGACTGTAGTGAGATAGGAGCTCACTTAGAGCTTTATAAGTAGTTAGCAGAATTTGTATGAAGTGTAATAGGGAGTCAATCTAGTGACAGTAAAATTGTCTGATATGAGCACTCAAGCTTCAACTGGTTCAAAATGCAACAGCTAATTTAATAACTGTACTGGACATCCTCATAGTGTTGCATTACAATAATCTAGTCTGGATGTCATTAATGCATGAATAAGTTTTTTTGGCACCAGAAATAGAGAGCAGTCCATATCATTTGCATTTACTATCATTCACTAACGTTCCACAAGATAATAATGTGATTAGCGATGTGTTTTGTAAATACAGAGCTGACTCTAACATCTTGATACTGATATCAATATACACAATCACACGTTCTAGAGGGATTTGGAATAACATTGTTTTCATTCATTTATCTTTAACACTAGTAAATAATTAACCACAGGGATGACTTCTCTTTTTTAGATATCCAGCAGAGCATCGAGCAGGAGGAGGCACTAAACCATTCAAAAAACCCATCAGCTGATCTGAGGATTCGGAAAACACAGGTGAGAGGGGTTAGACACGTCTCAATTACAACATGTCAGTCTGTTACTCACTGAAGACTGGAGCATATGTTGTTTTGTGTATAATAATATAAAAGGTTTCTGTTTTTCAGCACTCCACCCTGTCACGTAAATTTGTGGAGGTGATGACAGAATATAATGCAACGCAATCAGATTACAGGGAACGCTGTAAAGGACGGATACAGAGACAGCTGGAGATCAGTGAGTAAACACAAACACTGGTGACACTGTAGTTTAGGGACCAATATTAACTAGTTTTAGTATGCATATTACTAGCATATTGGCTGTTTTTTAGTACTTCAAAAGGATGTGTTTATGCCTTCTGGATGACCATATTTTATATCCATTAATCCAACCTATACATAAACTAGCTTACTAACTATTAATAGGCAGAAAATTAGGAGTTTACTAAGGCAAAAGTTGTAGCTAATAGTTAGTTAACAATGAGAATTGGACCTCCAAAAAGTATGACAAAAACCAAACAATATCCACTACAATAATATTTATATAAATCATAATTGTAATAGCTGTAAGCAATTAATAAAAGAGACAATTTTTAGACATTATCTGATTTGTTCAGCTCTGCAGCGTTTGGGCTGCATTTACACTGACAGTGTCAGAAAATCAGATTTTTTGCTCACATCAGATCAGATATTGTTGCATGTGTGTAAACACAGAAATCCACATGAGATCTGCATATGTTCTGAGCCAAATCCAAATGTGGTTTTAAATCAGACACAGAACTGATATTTAGACATTTGCCTGATGTCTAAAGATGTAAATCCGATTTCCATTTTAATCCCAAGCCACATTTACTCACAAAGATAACATAAAAGGGCTTCGACACTGAATGTTATATATTTCACAGCAACAAGATGATAACATTTCTGTTTAATTGATTATATTTTATCTTACTGTGCTTCTGTTTTTTACTTCATAATTAATGACTATTTCATCAAATTTTGTGTTACAAACATCAATGACAGTTTTATTATGTCCATGCTTGATCCCTAGATTGGGATAAACCATATGTCTGCATTAAGGACAACAATATATAAATAATTTGATCAAATGTATATAGTATTACCAGTGGAGTTGAAGCGGGTTGTAGCTTACAGGAGAAGTCCACTTCCAGAACAACAGTTTAGGCAGAGCAAGACAAGACGAGCGTTTGAGATTAAAAAGTATTTAAAATGTATTTTTTAATGAAAATAACCGATCGTTTCGCTAGATAAGACCCTTCTTCCTCGGCTGGGATCGTCTGCAACCACATTTGGGATCATTTGAAGCCACATTTAAACTGCATTTTGGAAGTTCAAAATTGGGGCACCATAGCAGTACATTAAAAATGCTGAAATGTTTTTCTCAAAAAACATAATTTCTTTACGACTGAAGAAAGAAAGACATGAACATCTTGGATGACAAGGGGGTGAGTACATTATATGTGAATCTTTGTTCTGGAAGTGGACTGCTCCTTTAAGTGAATGTAAACAGGTGGGCGGAAAAATTGAATACGGTCAAAAAATCAGATCTGTGCATTACACCTTACAGCGTGAACAGATCTTTTAACATGAAATTCCAACATGAAAGCTGCATTTAGCCCACTGAACACCAGGTTCCAAAGGCAGGATTCCTTTAAATCAGGGTCAGAAATTAACCGTTTCACTTATGGGCAATATTTTCTCCTAGAAAATGATTTCAAGTAGCATTTTTTACAAATGTTACAAATGTTTTTTCATTTTAAATACTTAGTTACTTCAATTAGTCTGAATATTATAGACTGGTACCAATAAAAACAAACTGTTATATACGCTGCCCTCCAAAAGTTTGGAAACACCACTGGCAAAGTGTGGTTTTGGACGATATCAGCATAAATCCTTATTATTTTTTGGTGCAAATACATTAAAGTAAGTTGACATTATCGTTGAAGAGCAGCAATAATAATTTTCATTTTGATTACATAATAATGGCAATATATACATGTAAAGTCAGACATGCCCCTTTGCCAGCTGTGATGCCTGGTTACTGGTTTAAACTTGGCCCAGGTTTTTAAAAGATTTTTGGGTCAGCACACCTTAATTG
>JAHKKF010529678.1:0-23674 GCA_019740295.1 Labeo calbasu | reverse complement strand
ATCATTTGTGATCCAGCTTCACTTACAGCAGAAGTGTGTATAAGCGTTTTTTTATGAATCTTTGCGATCGTCTTTCCTTATAACGTGGTAGTTAGGAATTTTAGCGGCTAAAATGGGCATCCGATGACCCCTTTAAGTCTGTCTTATCCACACAATACCAGTAGTCACAGATATTTCAGCAGCTTTATCATGTCCTTCAGTTTTGCCAGGTGCATTCCAGGCAGCACTGCATGGGGTTCTGACAGCCAGTGGCTATGAGCAGGCTATCCGGGACACCATGAGCTGCGGTGGATGCACCTGTAGCAGAAGCTCCTTCATCGGCGCCTGCATTGGCGCTCAGGTAATACAAAAATAACGTCCTTGTGATCTGTTTAACCACATTGTTCTATCATAGAACAAAGTAGCCTTTATGTAATTAAAGGAGAAGTTTACTTCCACAACAAAAATGTACAGATTATTTACTCACCCCAAGTCATCCAAGATGTTCATGTCTTTCTTCCTTCAGTCAATAAGAAATTATGTTTTTTTGAGGAAAACATTTCAGGATTTCTCTCCATATAGTGGACTTCTATTGTGCCCGCGAGTTTGAACTTCCAAAATGCAGTTTCAAAGGGCTCTGAACAATCCCAGCCGAGGAAGAAGGGTCTTATCTAGTGAAACGATCGGCCATTTTTTAAACAAATTGACAATTTCTATACTTTTTAAACTCAAATGCTTGTCTTGTCTAGCGCTGCGTGAACTCTGTGTATTCCGATTCAATACAGTTATGGTAGGTTGAAAAACTCCCATCTCATTTTCTCCTCCAACTTCAAAATCACACTACATCGCTGCAGAAGTACTGACCCAGTGTTTACAAAGTAAACATGCAAAGAAGATCAAACGCCCTTTAAAAAAAAAGCATTGTAGGATGATTTTGAAGTTGGAGAAGAGAATGAGATGGGAGTTTTTTGACCTACCCTAACTGTATTGAATCGGAATCCACAGAGTTCACGCAGAGCTAGACAAGACGAGCATTTGAGTTTAAAAAGTATAGGGAATGTTTAGAGCCCTTTGAAGCTGTATTGAAACTGCATTTTGGAAATTCAAACTCACAGGCACCTTTGAAGTCCACTATATACATACACATACACTATATACAAACATAATTTCTTTATGACTGAAGAAAGAAAGACATGAACATCTTGGATGACAAGGGGGTGAGTAAATAATCTGTAAATTTTTGTACTGGAAGGGAACTACTCCTTTTAAGGTGAAATTCTTTTTGTGCTATCTGTTGAACACTTATCTTTCTGATCAATCCATTCCAATCTTTCATCACATGATTACGTCATACATACATGACAAAATTACTATGCTGTTTCACAATATCTAATACTGGGACACTTGTTTTTTTAGGTCGGACTTGAAGGAATCCCAAGTTCCTGGAAAAGCAAGACTTTGCGATACAACACTTTGTTGGATCTCGCAAAGAAAGTCGTTACTCTCAAACAGCTTTAAACTTTTTTGTATGTAGAGTAAATGAGTGGATAATAACTGATATGAATATGAAATCACACATGTACTTCTGAGTTTTGCCTACAGATTATCTTTCATGGCTGTTGTGATTTTGATGAGACAATTAATGAACGTTTTAGCTTGAAATATTATGAAGTTAAAACATGATACCTTTGTTTTATTAAATCACAACATGGCATGGTGAAAATGACACATTGTGGCAGTAAACTTATGATAAATGAACACACTTTGTATTTGTCTTGTTTTTACTCAGTAACAGTTTTTTTTTTAACTGCTTACACACAAAATCTTTTCTTGTCACACAGTTTCTGACACCTGACACTCAAACACCAGAACCACACATCAAATCTGTAAAACCATATGCTAATTCTTGATTTCCTTTTTCAAACACAACCAATCAAAATGCCACACTAATTCATCAGTGTCTCACACTAACTCCTCACTTGTGTAAACACTCATTGCTTTACTTAACACCAACCATTTATGGCTTTAGAACAGGACTTTGGAATAATCACCTTGTTCAAAATTGTGTTTGGTTTCTGTCCAACTACGCATAGTTGATATACACTACCAGTCAAACATTTTTGGCCAATAAGATTTTTTATATTTTTAATTTAATTAATTTATTTTTTTACTTCTCTTCTGCTCACCAAGTCTGCATTTATGTGATCAAAAATATAGCAAAAGCAGCAATATTGTGAAACATTTTTACTATTTAAAAATGTTTCTAGTTTAATATATTTTAAAATGTAATATATTGTAATGTATACAAAGAGCTACATTTACAGCATTTATGACATTTATAATGTGACAAAAGATTTCTATTTCATATAAATGCTGTTCTTCTGAACTTTCTATTCATCAAAGAAACCTGAAAAAAATCTATTCAGCTGTTTTCAACAATAATAATAATAAATGTTTTTTGAGCAGCAAATCTGAATATTAGAATGATTTCTGAAGGATCATGTGACTGGAGTAATGATGATAAAAATTCAAAATCAAAATCACAGGAATAAATTGCATTTTAAAATATATTCAATATAAAATGGTTATTATAAATAGTAAAAACAATTAAAAATGTTACTGGTTTTGCTGTACTTTGTATCAAATAAATACAGGCTTGGTGAGCAGAAAAAACTTTTAAAAAACAATAAAAATGTTGTACTGGTAGTGTATTTATTTTCTTTCATACTGTGTAATACTCTATTCACAACCAAAAATTCTTACAATAAAAGAAAACTGAGACTGGTTTCAATCTTGCTTTCTTGTTTACTGTGAATTTGCCAATTACTCTTAATCTTGTACAGAAATGTACATAGGAGGTCATTAAAGAAGGGCTTTAGGTTTTGAATAACTGTGTGTATATGATATACCCAAAAATACAATATTAGGGCAAAGGTGTTTGCAACATATGACGAAAGTTTGCTTTTAAGCTGTGTTTGTGTGTTTGTTTTAATGCAGTGCTTTATTCATCAAAATTGAGGCAAAGTTTTGAAAATGTGTGTAAGCAGTTGAAAAAAACTGTAAAAGGTCGAATAATATTAACTACTACAGGATAAGAAACAACCTGTTCTGACTGACAGCGCCATCGAGTGGACATTACGAAAACCTCAGCAGTTTTATATATTTTATATATGAGTTATATTAGATTTTCAACCTCTCACAACACACTAATATATTATTCTTTCGTATTAATAATGTTATTAGTATTATTATTTATATTCAAAAAATACAATTTTATTTCTTATTATTTGTTGATCTATTTCTCTGGATTTCTTTAGACTTATAACAGGGAGGTTATTATATTATTAATTTACTATTATTTCTTATTTTTTAAATTTATTACTACTTTTGGTCAAATTTGATGGTCAAACTGCTGTCTAAGCAGGTTGTACACTACGGTTTGAGACACATCCGTTGGCTCTCGCTGAGTTTGTCCTTCCTCTTCACACTCCCTCACTCCTAACAGCTGCTGTTATGCGTTAGCAACGACACTACTGACAGATACACCACAATATCTATACCAGACAGCCTTAACACAGCTTTACTTGTTTATTTTTCATTGGTTATCTTCTCAGTCGTTGTTTTTACATGGACTACACGCTTATTACAACAAAGCGAGCTGAATTCAGTTGTATTTTGGCCGGGCGGAGAGAGGCTATAGAAGGCTAATCTGTTTGCTAACAGGCTTCAGCTCAGATTCATCGTTTCAAACAACAGTATTTTATGAACACACATAGACAGACATGGAGTTTAACGTTAGACGACTAGCAGCGGACGCAGGCACTTTCCTCAGTCGTGCTGTGCAGGTAATGTTTATAAATGACTTTAAGGTGTTAAGTGTCTTGTGTTTGTTTTTAACCCAGGTTTTATATTCTTTACTTAAAGGGACAGTTTAGACAAAATGAATGTTCTGTCATAATTTACCCGCCCTAATGCCTGTACGACGGTGAAGCAGAAAGACGTATTTGTTATGAACCGACAGCCGAAGTCACCATTGACTTTCATGACATTTTATTCCACAAAATGAAAGTGAATGGTGACCAAGACTGTCATTCTACCTAACTGTGTGTGTGTGTGCCAGAAAATAAATCGTGTTCATTCAAATTTTTCGTTTAGAACATGAGGGTGGAGACAATATTTTTATTTGAAAAAACAGTTCACTTTCCCTTTAAGAAATAATGAAGTTCATTATTTGTAGCAATGAAATTTGTTTTATGTTACTAAAATGTAACAGTATGTGCTAAATGTTATATTTTGTGCTTAACTGACTGTTAAAACAGTTTATTAAGTATGTGTTATGTCAACTGTAATAACTAATGTAACATGTGATATCTATAATCTTTAAAAAAAAAAATAATAAAAGTAACTTCTTACTCTTGTAGTTGTTGAGATAGTTTCATTCTACTGTTTTGGCTTTATTGTAAATTGCTTTGAGAGTCATCTTTAAAGGCACTATAAAAAATTAAATTATTTTTCTTACTAATATTAATGTAAACTGTGGGGAAAAAGTCAAATGTTGTCCAGAAATGCAATCTAGGTCAGCAACTCACTAGGTTCTGGTTTTAAGACCACAGCTGTATGTGTGAACATTAAGTTAAACATCAACTGTAAATGTCAACTGTAGTGTGTAAACTTTAATATATAAACTGCAATGCTCAAATAGCGTGTGTTTGAACTGTCTGCCAACAAACTGTTTGCCATCCATGTAGTTTACAGAGGAGAAGTTTGGGCAGGCGGAGAAGACTGAGCTAGATGCCCATCTAGAGACCCTTTTGAGTCGGGTAGAATCTACCAAGCACTGGACGGAGAAGATCATGAAACAGACAGAAGTTTTGCTGCAGCCGAACCCTAGTAAGAAGAATTGCATGATTAAAAAGACTGTACTTCAGCGATACTGCAAGTCACTATAAAAATACATTCATTTGTATCACCAGTACTGAGGAAGTAAACTCAGGGTCACAGTTAATGAAATCATCTTGCTATTGCAGTAAACCTTATTGCAAGAGAACATTTTTAAGTTCCCCATCTGTTCCTTGCAATGGGATTAAAGGCATAGTTCACCCAAAAATAAAAATATGAGGTTATTAATTACTCACCTTCGTATCGTTCCAAACTTGAAAGAACGTTGTTCATCTTCAGAACACAAATGAAGATATTTTTGATACAATTCGAGAGCTTTCTGACCCTCCAGCAACGCAACTGACACGTTCAAGGCCCAGAAAGGTAGTGAGGACATTGTTAAAATAGTCCATGTGACATTAATAGTTCAACCTTAATGTTATGAAGCTACGAGAATATTTTCTGTGCGCAAAGAAATAAAAAAAACTTAATTTAACAATTTCTTCTCTTCTGTCTATCTCTCTTAGTTCATTGTATGTTCTGGTTCAAATAAGTTAGGCTGCGCCAAAAAATTGCAAGTCATCCTGTCGAAATCACCACACAGTTTTTTATTTATCATACTTTGTTTTATTTTCCAAGCACCTTATAGGCTTATGTTTTTCCTTAACAGTCACACATATCTACAGTAACCTTTTGTAAGACGTTTTTAATATTCTGCAGCAGTAATGTGTGCCCGTGGTTAACAGGCCTTGCTTAAGAGGATGCATGTGGTATCATCTGACTCTCTGGTCTTAATTGAATTTGTCTGATGTTTGTAGATGTCCGGATGGAGGAGTTCCTTTACGAGATGCTGGACAAGAAAGTCCCAACACGTGCCAACAACCACGAGTTACTGGGGGAGTCTATGATCGACTCGGGACACGAGTTTGGACCTGGAACAGCATACGGTAAGCTCATTACATAATATCGTCCCACTCAAAAATGAACTCATACAGCATCACCTAGTATTTGGAGCTGTGAACATATAAATTAAATTACTGTGATGTCACAAAAAGCAACCACGCTTCTTTGGACAAGCAACTTTTAGTAATAAACAGGAATGCTGCTCAAAATCATCTGTTAAACATTATGTAATAGTGTTTGTAAATGTGATACCTTTGGTTTATAGTAAAGATATGTATTTTGACATGACATCAAGCATACTGTATACCTACGCATATGAATTTATGTAAAAATGTTTGTAATGATGTTTACTAATGTAATACCTTAGGTTTATAGTAAAGAAATATATTTTGAAGTGACACCAAGCATACCTACACATATGACTTGAGTTTGGAAAAACACTGGCTCTAGCAAATTCATGTTTACATGTCTGCATGTTTTTTTCTTCATTTTGTTAACCTGTGTGCTTTATTATAAGCAAGGTTTTTAGGCTAAGGTCATACAACAGATTTTATTCTGTTTATACAACTATACAGTCATGTGTCTAGAGATATATACACTGACAGGCAAAAGTATTAAATAATTTAGTTTTTGTTTTTTTTTTTGTCTTTGGAAGAGGTTTCTTGTGCTCACCAGGCGTGCATTTATTTGATCAAAATACAGAAAAAACATTAATACTATGCAATATTTTTACAATTTAAAAGAACCATTATAAATATATTTTAAAATGTAATTTATTTCCATGATAGCAGAGCTGAATTTTCAGCTACCAGTCTCTAGTCTGAAATATTACTTATTAATATCAATGTTGAAAATGGCGTAACATTTTTTGTGAAAACCGTGATACGTTTTCTTATTAAGGATTCTTTGATGAATGGAAAGTTAATAAGAACAGCATTTACTCTACCAGTCAAATGTTTTTGAACATTAATGTTTTTAAAGAAGACTCTTCTGCTCACCAAGCCTGCATTTATTTGATTCAAAGTACAGCAGTTCAAATTGT
Source organism: Labeo calbasu (assembly GCA_019740295.1). Lineage (NCBI taxonomy): Eukaryota > Metazoa > Chordata > Actinopteri > Cypriniformes > Cyprinidae > Labeo > Labeo calbasu. Next base: position 16,872 of record JAHKKF010529678.1, on the reverse strand, counting down.
GTAAAAACAGTAAAATTGTAAAATATTTTTACTATTTAAAATAACTGTTTGTTTTCTATTTGAATATATTTTAAAATGTAATTTATTATGTAATTTATGATTTCAAAGCTGCATTTTTAGCATCATTACTCCAGTCACATGATCCTTCGCAAATCATTGTAATATTCTGATTTGCTGCTCAGAAAACATTATTGTTATTATGTTGAAAACAACCAAGTAGTTTTTTTTTGATGAAGTAGGTTTCATTGATGAATAGAAAGTTCAGAAAAACAGCATTTATATGAAATAGAAATCTTTTGTAACATTATAACATATCATCACTTTTGACTTTTGAGCAATTTAAAGCGTCCTTGTGAAATAAAAGTATTAATTTCTAACCCCCAACACCCAAAAAAAAAAAAAAAGTATACTAACAACAATCTTTTAATTGGTATAGTGCATAATGCCGCAAAGGCTTTTTATTTTAGATAAATGCTGATCTTAGATGTTTCTGTTCATCAAAGAATCCTGAAAAAAATGTACTCAACTGTTTTAAATATTGATTATGATAATAATAGTAATAAATAAATGTTTCTTGAACAGCAAATCAGCATATTTTAATGATATCTGAAAGGTCATGTGACTAATTGTGAGTAATTGACTGGAGTAATGATGCTGAAATTTTAGCTTTGACCACAGGAATAAATAACTTTTTAAATATATATTAAAATAGAAAGCAGTTATTTAAATTGTAAAAATATTTCAAAATTGTACTGTTTTTGCTGTACTTTGGATCAAATAAAATGCAGGCTTGGTGAGCAGAAGAGACTTCTTTAAAAAAAAAAAAACTATAAAAAATCTTACTGTTAAAAAACTTTTGACTGGTAGTGTATTTTAAAAAGAAATCAGCATGCTTAATGTCTTTTATATACTGTAATGTATTTAGGTTGAAAGAACTGAGAAGTGTGGCTGTTAATAAACTCTTTGTAAGCTCCATATTTAATTTCAAGCTGATAAATGTTTCTAATGTGTGTGGGTTGAGATGAATGTCCTCTCATCCTCTGATGTGCTGCAGGTAGTGCTCTCATTAAATGTGGGGAGACTGAGAAGCTGTTAGGCAGCGCAGAAAAAGAGTTCATTCAGAGCTCTGCCATTAATTTCCTCACTCCCTTTAGGAACTTCATTGAGGGAGATTTTAAAACCATAGCGGTGAGCTTCAGCATACCATTGAACATGTCTTTATTAAACACTATATTATATTATATTATATTTACTGTTTAATTTTTCTGTTGTTGTTCTTTCTTCACAGAAAGAACGCAAACTGCTTCAGAATAAGCGTCTAGATTTGGATGCAGCCAAAAACAGACTAAAGAAGGCCAGAGTGGCTGATGCTCGCTCTGCAGTTAGTATTGCACACGCACACACGCACAGAATGTAATAGTCAGCAGTTTTATTCTTCAGTGACATTTCAGCTTAACCATACAGTCAGTTTTACAGCTTGTTCAGATGAGATATGAATTTGGGGAAGAGAAGCTTGAAAGCTGTCTTTCATCTTTCTCCAAGCTAGCCGCCGGCTGTCTTATGCTCTTAGCACAGTGTAACTAACAGAGACGATGCTTGTTAAATGCCGTTTTGCGTGTGTGCTGCTGTCTTTGGATCTCTAACCTCTCTTATTTTCCCCAGTTCTCTCTCATTATGTCTCTCTCTGTCTGCTTGCCTGCCTCCATCTGAAGGAGCTGAACTCAAGTCCTCCACTGGGAGAGGAGTATGTGGCTCACTTTTCTTACATGCTCAGCTTCTTGCATGTCAGGTGGCTGAAGGTTTGTCTGCTGTGCCTAATAAAACATCTGCCCTCTTTTGCCCTTCACAAGTCTTTGGAGATGTCAAAAATTGTGCTGTGATTTGAACGTTTTATGTTCAAAATCACATTTTGGTAAACACATTATTGGATTTCTGTCTTTAACTCAACAGAAATACTTGTGTTAATTATGCATATTTGGTAAATGTCCATCTTAATTTGTGAGACTTTTATTAACTTTAAGGGCAACAGAATGCAGTGACTGTGTTTGGTGTGATTTTGTTTTGTCTTCTGTCTATTGATATTTCATGGATATCTGTGTCTGTGTAGTCTCATATGACAGTATGATATTTGTATTTAAGATGCACAGTATTACTTATCATCCAATATTAGATAATTTTTTTAATGAATTAGATCGGCTAATATTGGATATTTAATTGTGATGCTCATTTCCCCCTTATTGTACATTTAGATTATTACCTTTGGCATCATCCAGCATCCAAAAAATTAAATAACTAATCAATTTATAACACTGTTGAATGTAATTTTTAGGAAAAACAATACAATCGGAGTCATTTTAAAAAAAAAAGTCCTGACTTTTCCAAGCTTTATATTGGCAGTGAATGGCTGTTGAAGTCCAATAAAGGGGATCCATCCATCATAAAAAGTTTTCCACCAAGCTCCCGGAGTTATTAAAGGCCTTCTGAAGTGAATTGATGCATTTATGTTAGAAAAAAATCCATATTTAAAACTTTATAAACCGTAATCTCTAGCTTCCGAGAGAGAGGGCAAGACAGAGGACAGAGCAAAGCAAAACACTGGTCGTGAATTAGTACAAAAGTACAAAATAAGGATTTGTAAAGGAAATTATCAAAGGATTTCGATATAAGCCAAGAGGAGACTGGTTTTCCTTTGCTTTAAACAAAACTTGTTTCTCACAAGACTAGCATGTTCTCACAGGAGCTTACGCAATGCCTACATCCTACACCATCTGGTAAACCCTATGAAATCCTCATAAACACACGTACCACAGTTAGTGGAAGCTAGAAATTACAGTTCATAGAGTTTAAAATCTAGCTATTTTTCTTAAACAAGAAGGCCTTTATTTACTCCCACAGCCGTGTGGAGTACTTTTTATGATGGATTGATGCAGTTTATTGAACTTCAAAAAATCAACAGCCATTCACTGCCATTATAAAGCTTAGAAAAGCCAGAACATTTTTAATATAGCTCTGATGGTATTTGTCTGAAAGAAGAAAGTCAGATGACTTGAGGGTGAGTAAATCATGGGGTAATTTTCATTTTTGGGTAAACTATCCCTTTAAGAGAAAAGAAAATAGCATCGATTTTATCCTTTTTTATATGATGCTCTAAATTATGCAGCGAGTAAAATAAGTATTGAACATGTGACCATTTTACCTGGTAAATACATTTTTAAAGGTGCTGTTGACATGAAATTTTCACCAGATGTCGATAACAACCGAAGCAATCCATACATAAATAAAACAAAACAAATAATTTCAGAAATTAAGTTATGTATAATTAAATGGAATGACATGGGAAAAAAAGTATTGAACTACTGAAATTTATGTAATACTTTGTACAAAAGCCTTTGTTGGAAATGACAGCTTCAAGACGGCTCCTGTATGGAGAAACTATTCTTCCACAGAGTCTTCAAATCTTTAGTTCTTATTTTCTCTTGGATTCAAGTCACCTGATTGGCCGGACCATTCTAGCAGCTTTATTTATCTCTTTTTCTGAAACCAATTGAGAGTTTCCTCGGCTGTGTTTGGGACGAATGCCTTGCTGAAGTGTCCACCCTTGTTTCATCTTTATCATCCTGGTACTGTAGGTGTTGGGGCTGAACCAGCTAATATTAATTTCCACTGACAAGGGAGAGGATTGCTTTCTAATTATAGATAGGTTTCAGCTGGTGTCTTGGATTATCATACCTTTTTGCACCTCCCTTTCATTCCATTTTATTATACATAACTACATTTATGAACTTATTTTTTTTATTATTTCTTTGTATGTATGTATTACTTGGGTTGTTACCGACATCTGGTGAACATTTCAAGTCAACAGCACCTTGGGAAATATATTTACTAAGAAAAATACTTATTTTACCCACTGTATATTATCATATTGATTAAGTATTTCAACGTGCATTGGAATGTGTTTCAAAATGGTATAAAATGCAAGAGACATTACTTTAGTAAACTTGGAATGAGGTGAATGTGTTTGGCTCATGTTTAGTGTTGCATGTGCTCACACCTGTTGTGATTGTGGATGATTCAAGTCTTCCCTTTGTTGTGAGTTTCACATTATTCCCTGTAGACAGTGAACAGCTCCCTGTTTTGGTTCCTCCCAGTAATGTGTCTGTGCATGAATGGTGAAACCATTCAACTTGCATAACGGCTCTAGACGATTATGAAACTGTGGATTGTGAGTAGTGATCAGTTTGTGTGGTTTAAATTGATGTCTTTGCTTGACCTGACAAGTTTGTTACTGTTTCTAAATGCTGGCCAGCTGTGGGCTGAGGAGGTGCAGCAGGTGAGTGTGCTTGAGTCTTTCCTCCCCTAAGCCTGTTGAAGAAAACAATCTTTTATCGGGGAAACAGAAACACCTGCCCTGCCTTGCCCTGATAGTACTGTCTGATATGAACTCACCCTGCCACGTGAATGAGGAACTGCTCTTACACACAACTCAAACACATTCTTGTGTCCAGCAGAGGGAGCTACAAAGTTGTTAATATTCCCACCTGCCTCTGCTTCGCATTTACTTTGCACAGAAACTAGCTCAGGCAATACGTCCATGTGCTTCTGAGCCTGTAGATGGGGATGTATATGCATGACAGCCACAGTGATTTTTTTAATGTGCATGTTTGTGTATCCCACAGGCAGAGACAGAACTGAGGATAGCACAGAGTGAGTTTGACCGACAGGCCGAGATCACCAGACTTCTGCTGGAGGGTATCAGCAGCACTCATGTATGCTCACACATCTTTTGTGTCTATCAGTGTTTCCTGCAGCACTGCAGCAAATGCAGCACCACAGTAAAAGAAATTATGCTTTACCCAATTTAAAGGGATAGTTCTCTCATCATTTACTCGCCCTCATGTTGTTCCAAACCAGTAAGACCGTTGTTCATCTTTGGAACACAAATCAAGCTATTTTTTATGAATTCCGAGAGCTTTCTGATGCTGTATAGACAGCAACGCAACTGACACGTTTAAGGCACAGAACGGTAGTAAGGACATTGTTAAAATAGTCTATGTGACATCAGTGGTTCAACTATAATCTTATGAAGCTTCGAGAATACTTTTTGTGTGCAAAGAAAACTAAAATAACAACTTTATTCAACAATTTCTCTTTTGTGTCAGCCTCTACCGCCATTCATGAGAGTACCACAACGCATGCGTGTGGTGCTGCTGATGCAGGAGCCGGCGTTCTGACATAAAAACATCCATGTATATTCTGGTTCAAATAAATAAGACCGGGCAAAAAAATTGCTAGTCATCCTCTCTGGCCAAATCTTCAGATACGCTTGCGAAGACAGTTTTATGTACTGTTAAGTAGAGATGCAATTTTCTTGACCAATTCTGTTTTTTTTTTTTGTAAGTGTGACCTGCTGATACCGATTTTCTTTCTAAGAGCTATAATTGACTGCATATACAAACCAATATCCTTTTTTTTCAATGCANTCCTCTCTGGCCAAATCTTCAGATACGCTTGCGAAGACAGTTTTATGTACTGTTAAGTAGAGATGCAATTTTCTTGACCAATTCTGTTTTTTTTTTTTTGTAAGTGTGACCTGCTGATACCGATTTTCTTTCTAAGAGCTATAATTGACTGCATATACAAACCAATATCCTTTTTTTTCAATGCAAAAATAAATAAATATAATAAAATATTTACATTATAACAATTTATTAAACATTACAATTCCCCCAATCCGGACTAAGTTATAGGTATTCTCTATAAATGTATTTACACTGCAAAATTTAAAATGCATAAATGATTTTATAAGATTAATGTTTTTTAAACATACAAATAAGAAATGTTGGGAAACATGCAGTGATACTTTTAAATATGAAACCAAACCACTAGTAGGTGGCATCAAATGACCGTGAGTCATTTAGTCATTTATTCAACCGATCAAATGGCAGATTCATTCAGAAACAAAGCAAGTAACTGTTTTTTATGAATGGATTATTATTGTTGTTATTATTTAAAATGGAAGTCACTTAATTTTAACTTGTTTATTGAACTACTATTGTATAAAAGTAGTGTCACATTGCAATCATGTTGATATTCGGGGAAATGTTCATGCAGTGTTGCTTACCTAAATCATATATTATAAATATCTTTTTTTGTACCGCAGTATGCATCTATAATTTTCTATGAGTGCTGTTGCACTCATTTGTTTTGATTTCTGCTGGAGTCTCTCTCACATACTCTCAAATACATTATCAGTCGCTGTAAGTGTATTGTCAGAACAGACCGGCTCAGACCGGATCGGAGCATTTCTAACTGTAAGGTGTTATTTTTGTTTACTTTGCACACAGAATGTATTCTTGTAGCTTCATAACATTATGGTTGAACCACTGATGTCACATGGACTATTTTAATGATGTCCTTACTACCTTTCTAGGCCTTGAACGTGTCAGTTGTGTTGCTGTCTATGCATGGTCAGAAAGCTCTTGGATTTCATCTAAAATATCTTAATTTGTCTTCCAAAGATAAACGATGGTCTTACAGGTTTGGAACGACTCGAGGGTTAGTAATTAATGACAGAATTTTCTTTTTTGGGTGAACCTTTCCTTTAATAAATCAATCAAACGATTCATTCATTGAATCTGTAGTATTGAATTACTTTTATGGGCCTATTCATTAAATAAATCATTCATGTAATAAATTGGTCATTTAATGGGTAATTCTTTGAACAGTTCCTAATGAATGGTTTTTATGAGCCTGTTCTTTTAATGAATCAGTCAAAAAAATCACCTTTAATGAATGACTCTTATGAGCCTTTTCTTCTAATTAATCCATTAAAAGGCTCGTTTTTTGAAACAATGAATTTGTTGAAATGAAGCTTCATATTATGCCCAGTCTTAATGAATGACTTCTACCAGCCTATAATTTAATGAATCACTCAAAACCCTTGTTTATTAAATCAATCTTAATGAATGATTTGTGGGACCATTTTTGAATTTAACCAGTCAAAAGTCTCATTATTTTAATCAGCCGTAATCAATGACTGTTGTTTGAATGAATCAGCATAAAAATTAATTACTCAAAGAATTTCTCAGAACAGATTCGATTGGTTTTAAAGGGATGGTTCACCCAAAAATTAACATTCTGTCATTCACTACTCACCCCCATGTCGTTCCAAACCTGTAAGACCTTTGTTCATCTTTGGAAAACAAATTAAGATATTTTTGATGAAATCTGAAAGCTCTCTGACCCTCCATAGACAGCAAGGGCCCTACCATGTTCAAGGCCCAGAAAGGTACCAAGAACATTGACAAATAGTCCATGTGACATCATTGGTTCAGCTGTAATTTTATGAAGCTACGAGAATACTTTTTGTTGCAGCAGCACCACACACATGCGTTGTTTACATGAAGAATAAAGTTATTTTCGTTTTTTTGTACAACAAAAAGTATTGTCATAGCTTCATAAAATTACGGTTGAACCACTGATGTCACATGGGCTTATTTTGTCGATGTTCTTGGTACCTTTCTGGACCTTGAACATTGTAGGACCCTTGCAGTCTATGCAGGCTAAGAAAGCTCTCGGATTTCTTCAAAAATATCTTAATTTGTGTTCCAAAGACGAAAGAAGGTCTTACAGGTTTGGAACGACATGAGGGTGAGTAATTAATGACAGAATTTTCATTTTTGGGTGAGTTATCCCTTTAAGTGCAAACATTTAAAAGCACTTTAAACATGTTAGGAATACTATGCTTTTATGACTAATTATAGATTCTGTGGGAAACACTGCTGTATATATTCATGTATATTTAATGTATGTAATATGCACTAATGGCTGTGCTCTCGTCTTTGTGATCAGGCTCATCACCTGCGCTGTCTAAATGATTTTGTGGACGCTCAAGCTTCATATTATGCCCAGTGTTACCAGTACATGGTCAATCTACAGAAACAACTGGGAAGGTTGGCTCATTTCTATATCTCTACGTTTTTGTTTGTCATTTTTATGCATTCCGTCTGTAATGGAATCATGTGTTCTCTCAAATTGCGACATAGACAATGTTTTTTATTTTTTCTGTAAATGTATGTGCATTCAGTTATTTCTATATTTGAATTCAAAGTATTAACTGTTCCCATACTTCCTCCAGTTTTCCATCCACATTCTCTAATAACAATCAGCCGGCCAGCAGCTCATCCGCCAGCATCTCCGTTCCCACAGCGCAGGCGGCCGCCTCACTGCCCGCTCCGCCGCCCAGCCAAGCCTCGCCGGCACTCAACGAGCTCCGCAGCACCTCAGGCACCCGCAAGGCTCGTGTGCTCTATGACTACGACGCCGCCAGCAGCAGTGAGCTCTCTCTACTCGCCGATGAGGTGGGCCTTCACAACGTTTTAGATTGTCATAAAATGACTCATTTTAAGTCTTAATGGGCAAATATTTTCCTGTCAGGTGATCACGGTGAGCAGTGTGCCGGGTATGGACTCTGATTGGCTGATGGGGCAAAGGGGGAATCAGAAAGGCAAAGTGCCAATTACCTACTTGGAGCTACTCAATTAAGGTCAGCGAGAAGTGCGAGTAAAATTCACATTGTAGATGTGATTTTACAAGAGTAACACTCCAGATGTGATCCGAGAAAGATCAGTTTAATGTAGCGCAAAGCAATATAAAAGTCTTCTACACTGCCATGTCCTGTTGTGTGAATGTCTCCTCTGCCATTCGAGGGGTGTCATAGTAGCCTTACAGTAAAGAAAAGCAGTCAGAGATTGTCAACTATTCATCAGATTTATGTGCCAACTGATTTTTTTTACTGCTAAACTTATTGATTTTGCTATAATGTGCTATGATGCTCTAATAAATATTATATGAACCTGGTTGGTTGGTTGGTGCGGTTTCATTTTTCTTAAAAAAAAAAAAATATGTATTTAATTTTTTATTATGATTGTCTTGTCTCAAGGTCACAGACCAAGCTGCACATACTGGAGGCTAATTTTGAAAAACACCATAGTAACAGCAGATACACTGACATGAATCTTGACCACTGGGTGGCAGTATTTTCAACGTGTGAAGATGAAAATGTAAACACTGCACCTCAAATCATACTGTATCATCCCCTATTAATGGTGTAGAGTGTAATTTCACTGTAGTGGCACCAAACAGAAATAGTGACTGTGCGGAAACAGTTTCCAACACTTCTTGGACAAAAGCTGTGTTATTGTTAGTTAAAAACTATTTAAAAAATAAAATAAAATAAAAACCACAACACTATTTAAAAAAGCTATTAAAAAGCTATTTTATTAACTGAACTAAAACTGAAGTCATGAAAATAAGGCGACTAACTGAAATAAAGTTGAAATGGTAAAATTACTAAAAAAATCAAATTGAAAAATATAAAAAAAACTAAAGCTGAAATTAAAACTTAGGCAACTTAAGGGACCTTCAATGCTGTAGAAATGTTTGTGTACTCTTTCCCAGATCTGTGCCTCGATACAATCCTGTCTCGGAGGTCTACAGACAATTCCTTGGACTTCTTGGCTTGGTTTGTGCTCTGACATGCACTGTGAACGGTGGGGCCTTATTTAGACAGGTGTGTGCCTTTCCAAATCATGTCCAATCAACTGAATTTACCACAGCTGGACTCCAATCAAGTTATAGAAACTTCTCAAGGATGATCAGTGGAAACAGGATGCACCTGAGCTCAATTTTGAGTGTCATGGCAAAGGGCTGTGAATACTTATGTACATGTGTGTACATGATTTTTTTTTTTTTTTTTCGGTTTTTATTTTTAAAGGGGTGATCAGATGCCCATTTTCCACAAGTTGATATGATTCTTTAGGGTCTTAATGAAAAGTCTATAATATACTTTGCTTAAAAATTCTCAATAGTAGTGTAAAACAACACCCTTTTTACCTTGCCAAAATCAGCTCTGCAAAAATCATCCCATTCTGGTCGAGGCTGCTTTAAATGCAAATGAGCTCTGCTCACCCCGCCTCTCTTTTCTCTCTGTGGAGTGACGAGCCTGTTTACTGTAGCCGCATTTAGATTCATAAAAAAACCCTTACACTCACTTCTGCTGTAGGTGAAGCTGGATCACGAATGATTTGCGCGAACATAGATGGATATATGTAGATCAGGAGGCGCGTTCCATTCACAAACAAACGTAATCTGCTGCATCTTCAGCAGCTCAGATGTCGGGAGTAAAAGACGACCACTATGTTCATTATTACATCCAGCAACACAGCACCTTAATCGCTCAATTCTTGTCTAACTTGCTTCCCTGCTCCGGCATCAAAACATGGAGGTTGGACTGTTACAGCTGATCTGAGGTAAGACGCTCATGTCAATCAACTATCATGGGAGCGGCCTCCGTGGGTGTGACACCACAGCAACAGGCATCTGAGAATTGCTCGATTTGAAAAAGGGAATATTATTTTTACAGTTTAATAAAAACCCACTACATGGATTTTTATCATTATAGGGTAGATTTGTACATAAACTGCCAACACACATTAATGTTCAAACAACATGAAAAAGTGAACTTAGCATCCGATGACCCCTTTAATAAATTTGCAAAGATTTCAAACAAACTTCTTTCATGTTGTCATTATGGGCTATTGTTTGTAGAATTTTAATAAAGCAAAATGTGGAAAAAGTGAAGCGCTATGAATGCTTTCTGAATGCACTGTACGTTGAAACTAAGTGCAATAAAGTTTAAGTTGAAAGAGTAAAATTACTAAAACAATAAAATGAATTGGAAAAGATAATAAAAAGAAGAAAAACTAAAGCTGAAATAATGAAAATTAGGCAACTAAGTAAAATAAAATTTGTTCAAATAGTAAAATTACTAAAACAATCAAATAAATTGAAAAATAAAATAAAAATAAGAAAAACTAAAGTTGAGATAATGAAAATTAAGCAACCAAGTGAAATAAAGTTTAAGTTGAAATACTAAAATGACTAAAACAATAAAATAAATTGAAAAAAAAAAGAAAAAATAAAGCTGAAATAATAAAAATTAGACAACTAAGTGAAATAAAGTTTAAGTTAAAATAGTAAAATTACTTAAACAATAAAATAAATTGGAAAAAAAAGCTGAATAATGAAAATTAGGCAACTAAGTGAAATAAAGTTGAATGGTAAAATTACTAAAACAGTAAATAAAATACATTTAATATATATATATGAACAAGAAAAAGAATGAAAAAAAAAGCATACATAAAATTACTAAAATTAAAGGGATAGTTCAGCCAAAAATGAAAATCCTGTTGAACATTAAAAAAACATATTTTGAAGGATGTTGGCAACCAAACAGTCGCCACTGACTTCAATAGTATGGAAAAAATACTATGGAAGTAGATGGCTACCATCACCTTAACAGTATTCTTCAAAATATCGTCTTTTGTGTTCAGCAGAAGAAAGAAACCCATACATGTTTGGAAAAAGTGGAAGGGTTTTCATTTTTGTTTTAACTTTAAATAAACTGAAAGTATAAAATAAAAGCTTATTCATAATATTATATATTATAATATTATATAAATATATATAAAAATAACTGTTTGGACTGCACTTTGGGAAATACAACCTACAAATATGTTACTTACAGTTGTCCTTGCGCATTAAGCTGGAATAGAAAGTATTTCAACATTAAAAATGTAAAAAAATCAAGTTACGCTCTCCAAATGTCAGATTCATAACACTTACAAATGCTTTTTATTAACATACTTTGTTTTGTGGTCAAAGATAATCATACATATTTGACAACTGTCAAACATAGTCTTTAATTTAATAGTACCATTATCTATCAGAATGACAGAATATTGAGAATTTTATTTGGGTTGAAAATGTGGAGTTTTCACAGCAAATTCATGCAACCCCCATCACAATATCTGGGTTACGTCTGGAATGGCACTTCAAAGAGAAGTTCGTTACAGAGGAGTCATCAGGCAGCAGAATCAAATGAGCACATACATGAAACACTCATCTGAAACGGTGAGTACCGACGGGACGTCGTCTAAGTTTCGTCTGAGAGGAGAAAGTTGGGAGGAGTTGATAGTTGCATACACAGACTGACATGATATCGACGGACTTCGGGTGGCAGCCTCCAGGAAGTTAATACAGTAATAAATCTCAACACGGTCTACTTTTGTCTTGTGCGGAACCCTTTGAAACTTCAAACGTCATCATCATCTTCATTATGGGTTACACAAAAGTATCAAATTACATACAAAAGCTAGTAGTTGGGCACTGTGGATAGCTGGCATACATTGAAAACTCGAAAATAAATTAACCAACATATAAAGAAGTCCTCTCTTCAAGCGGGGCTCTTTCGATGAAGCGTGTCCGTACGATGACTTGCAGCAGTAGTCGTGTTAGTGCCGGAAAGTGGAGCGGTTGAGCAGTAGTAGCCGTCTTCTTCGACGTTAATAATAATAACAGAGCAGGAACGCCCTCCCACGATGTTCCGTGACGCCTGGGAGCGATGCCGTGATTGTAACCAACCCATAAAGTGCTTTCGCAATTGGACAATAAAAATAAACATGTTACACTGGGATAAAAACACGAGTTCAGGCACGACCGCCGATGTACCGAGTCTCTCATTTTTTGAACGGTGTCAAGCGTCCGATGTTGTGCCAGAAATTGGAGGTCTTGCGTTTGGGTTCGGCCAACATGATGACCTGCTGCTGGGGCAGGGAGGTGGGAAGCGTGGGGTGCTTCTGACGCAGCAGGAAGTCGTAGTAGGGCCTGGTCACAGCTGCGGGGAGGAGGACATAAACAAAGGGTCAGGACCCCAGAGATTTCGCTCATTAGAGAACGGGACACAGATGTGCACATGTGGGTTTAGTAGATCAGCGTCTCTGAGCCAGACCAGCTCTGAGTATGCTGATATTATTGATGTTATGCTGTAAATGGGTTTAGTGTGTACTTGTAAGGGAAGGATGGGTTGCCAGTGAATTACAGAATCTAGATCAGTTACTGTAAATGGAAGGCTGGGTGTCAATACAGATTTTCTGATTCAGTTTAATTTGATCATTCATATGAAAGTGATTCTCACCTCAGCTAATGCTGTACATCTTGTACATTACAAAATTCAACCCATTTATTTAACGGATACAATAACTGAAACATTAAAAATGCTCTGTGAACACTTAAAATTGCTTTTCTTGTGCAAAAAAAGTTAAATTATTATAATAATTAATATAAACTCACATATTTCAGCTATAAACTCCCATGAAATAGTGGCCAAAGTTGAATGATTCTTAAAAACAACTGGCTCGTAAGAGTCATTTGAATCAGACTGACTGAGATGTTTGTCCTGCGTTTTGATTTAAAAGATTCATTTGTTCATGAACTGGGCTACGCTGATTCTGTTGTACGTTTTTGATTCAGTAAAATTCTGATTTGTTTGTAAATCAGACTGCATTGTTTGCTCTGCATGCTGATTGATTCAAAAGAGTCAATTGTTGCCATACTGTTTGCAAGGTGCATTTTTGATTCAAGTAATAGATCAAGAACTGATTTAAGAGAGTCATTTGTTTGTGATTCAGACTACATTGTTATGCATGTTGATTTACTAAAAATAACGGTTTGAAAAAAATTCAATGTTTGTGAATTGGCTAACACTGTTTGCGAGGTACATTTTTGATTCGCTAAAAAGATCCAGTTTAAAAGAGTCATTTATCTGTGAATTGTGATTCAGTAAAAAGAAATGGTTTAACAGAGTCATTTGTTTGGGAATCAGACTACATTGTTTGCTCTGCATGTTGATTCACTAAAAATAACCAATTTAGAAGAGTCATTTGATTGTGAATTGGGCAGCACTGGTTCTTTTGTGCATTTCTGATTCAGTAAAAATCGCTGGTTTAGAGATTCATTTGTGAATCAGACTGCATTGTTTGCTCTACATGTTGATTCACTAAAAATAACTCTTTTAAAAAGAGTCATTTGTTTGTAAATTGGCCCACAATGTTTGTGAGGTGCATTTTGGATTCATTCGAGAGTCATTTGTTTATGAATCGGACTACACTGATTGCTCTGCGTGATGATTTACTAAAAATAACTCTTTAAAAAGAGTCAATTGTTTGTCAGTTGGCCCACACAGGTTGCTAGGTGCATTTTTGATTCACTAAAAAGATCAGTTTAAAAAAAACATTTGTTTGTAAAATTGGGCTACACTGGTCCTGCTGTGCATTTTTGATTAAGTAAAAAGAACTGGTTTAAGAGAGTCATTTGTTTATGAATCAGACTACATTGTTATGCATGTTAATTTCCTAAAAAAAAAACTGTTTGAAAAAAGCTAAATGTTTGTGAACTGGCTAACACTGTTTGTGACGTGCATTTTTGATTCACTAAAAAGATCCAGTTTAAAAGAGTCATTTATCTGTGAATTGGGCTACACTGGTACTGCTGTGCATTTCTGATTCAGTAAAAAGAAATGGTTTAAGAGAGTCATTTGTTTGTGAATCAGACTACATTGTTTGCTCTGCATGTTGATTCACTAAAAATAACCAATTTAGAAGAATCATTTGTTTGTGAATTGGGCTACACTGGTTCTTTGTGCATTTTTGATTCAGTAAAAATTGCTGGTTTAGAGATTCATTTGTGAATCAGACTGCATTGTTTGTTCTACATGTTGATTCACTAAAAATAACTCTTTTAAAAAGAGTCATTTGTTAGTGAATTGGCCCACAATGTTTGTGAGGTGCCTTTTGGATTCATTCGAGAGTCATTTGTTCATGAATCGGAATAAATTGCTTGCTCTGCATGTTGATTTTTTAATAAATAAAAAAAAAGAATCAATTGTTTGTTAATTGGCCAACACAGTTTGCTAGTTGCATTTCTAATTCACTAAAAAGATCCTGTTTAAAAGAGTCATTGGTTTGTGAATTGGGCTACACTGGTTCTTTTGTGTGTTTTGATTCAGTAATAAGATCTGGTTTAAGAGAGTCATTTGTTTGTGAATTAGACTACATTGTTTGCTTTGCATGTTGATTCACTATAAATGAATGTTTATAAAGAGTCAATTGTTTGTGAATTGGCCCACACGGTTTTGCGAGGTGCATTTTTGATTTACTAAAAAGATCCATTTTAAAAGAGTTACTTGTTTGTGAATCAGCCTACATTGTTTGCGAGGGGCATTTTTAATTCACATAAAAAATCCAGTTTAAAAGAGTCATTTGTTTGTGAATAAGACTACATTGTTTGTTCTGCATGTTTATGATTCACTAACAAAAAACATTTTAATTCACTTTTCTGAATTGGGCTTCACTGGTTGCGCTGTACGTTTTTGATCCACTAAAAAGGCCCAATTATAAAAATCATTTGTTTGTGAATTAGGCATATCTGCTGTGCATTTTGATTCAGTAAAATGAGCTGGTTTAAGAGAGTCATTTGTTTGTGAATCAGACTACATTGTTTGCTGCATGTTGATTTATAAAAAATAACTATTTAAAAACAGCCAGTTGTTTGTGAAATGGCCCACACTGCTTGCAAGGTGCGTTTCTGATTCACTTAAAAGATCCAGTTCAAAAGCGTCACTCATTTGTGAGTAAGATTACATTGTTTGCTCTGCATGTTTTTGATTCGCTAAAAATAACCTTTTTAAAAGAATCACTTGTTCATGAATAAAACTACATTGCATGTTGTTAATTCTCTAAAAATAGCTAGTTTTTAAAAGAGTAATTTGTTTGTGAATCACACTACACTGATTAGTCTGTATGTTTCTGAGTCTTAGAGTCTTAAAAGGTTCATTAGTTAGCTAATTGGACTACACTGGTTACTTTGTACGTTGTTAATTCACTTAAAATATCTGGTATAAAAGAGTCTTTTGTTCATGAATATGTTCATGAATCAGACTACACCAGTCGTGCTGTTATTGTATGCACCCTATTTGGACAACGCAAAAAAGCTGTAGTTTTATCCAACACTGTCTTTATATTTTATAATATTTAATTCAGACTGCAAACTCTGATAAATGATGATTCAAATGATGATCATGATTAATCAGAAAATCAATATCTTGACCCAGCCTCAGTTAAATAAGCGGATAAGTCACACTAACACACTGTGGAATTACCCTGGACTACTCGATCGGTTCTCTACTTTGAGAGGACACCCAGGATATTGCCCTGCGCAGGACCCCAGGGGGCACCCTAACCCCCCGCCCCTGCCTACGCTGAGGCCCCTCAGGGAGGAGAGGTGAAGTTAAGGTGGCCCTGGTAGCCAGAGGTCCTGAAGGTTCAGAAAAACGTAGGCACTTGGATGTTTTGGGGTGAAGAAGTGAAGGAGTTCTGAGTGCCAAAAGGTGCTGTAAAGCTAATGCTGTTCCAGGGCAGCGCGGTAATAATGAAACACAACACAAACATGGTCAAACACGTGCTTATGAACATGAACAGTGACCACACATGCCATAAATCATTCACTACATGCTAAACTAGAATGAGTTCAGTCGCCACACTATATCCTGAATCTTTAGCGTATAAAAATAAGAGAACAGACACGTCAAAATGACAAAAAGATGAAATTCACCTTTGGGCTTCCCTGTTGGATGACTTTTAGATGCATTCAACATGGCCTGCTTCTTCTGGACCTCTGTGATCGTAAAACCTGTTTGGAGGACAAAACAAAAGCAATTAGTCAACTATGGGGAACTGACTGACACTTTTGTCATTAACATTATTTAAAGTTAAACAGATCAGCAAATACAATACATAAGAAAATATATATTTCAAATATTTTATGGCACTGCAAACAGTTTAAATGTCCATTAGTATTTGCTAGTTGTTGGCTGATGGTTGCTGCAGAGTTATTATTGTTTACAAAGCTGAAGTACTAAAATAACTAACTGGTATAAATAAAAACTAAACCTAACGTAAACTAAAACTGAATTTT